>PPHD01011922.1:0-18433 GCA_002909625.1 Bambusicola thoracicus
AAGTCAATTTCTCAGGAGTGAAGCAGACTTGGAATTTTATGATGGAAATTCTGAAGATATCCACGAGTCATTATACCAGCTGCTTATCACAACTTGGTTGAAGAATATTCCACTACATTTACCATTAATAGGGAAAACTTATTTTGGCTCAAATGTAGTACTTTTAAATAATTCAGCAGGACACCCTCAACTGTGCTGAGTTGCAGTGATCAGACTGGGAAGTCAACACACTTTCCATAAATCTCGTGTCCTTTTAAAATCTGCAACTCAGTCTATGGCACTTTTAATTGAGATTTACTTAGCAAAGTAATTATAACTTCTGATATATGTTTAATTCTATAAGTACTACAGTTTTTTAGCAAGGTTAGTTGCAATTGTGGCCAAATATACTCATTTTCTTCCAGTTTGGGAGCTGGCACAAGCTGAAAACACAGCATATAGGAGCAATCCCTTTTGACCTCTGAATAATCAATCTGCCTTAATACTGATTTGGCTCTAGAAGATAAAAATGACTTCCATGGGAATCTACTTATTTATGTCTATATTGTATTTGCCTCATGGTGTATAATCAAAGATTGTAATTGTGCCCTATGTTCTATGGGGTAATTTCATCTTTAACTTGCCTCCGAGTCCTCTGAAGCTGGTGATGTTGCTGAGGATCTAGTGAATGGTACCGAGTCAGTTTGACAGTGAAATCTTGATTTAAACCAAGATGAAATTTCATAGAACTTTGGGAAAATTGTTCATAAACCTTATTTAATTTCAAAATTGAAAAAGCAAAAGGGAGGTAGGGGGAATCAACAGAGCTTTAGGTAGTAATTTTAGGAGTAACTTTGAGAAGAAACAGCAAACTCAACACAAATGGTTTATTTTTTTCATACGTGTGCTTTTGTTCTTAAGAGATTATGGATGTTAGCTACAAGTATTTCTAAAACACGTAAGTTATGAATGCACAATTTGCCTATAATAGATGGCATAAGAAAACCATGGGAAAATCCGTAGCAGATCAGATTCATTTTTTTCTTGCATAGTCTGTGGAACTCCTATAGTATTTTGAATTGGCATGTAATAATGCCAATTCTCATGAATTTCCAAATTAGAAAATGAGATAGGATTGGGGCTAAAACTGGACTCTTTCTACTCTAAAATATGGACCTCAGAATCTTGAAACTTTATGAAGTTTTGATAGATTACTTTAATCCACATGTAATTTACTGATATTAATAAAATAAAGGACAGATAATCAATAATCATAGGGCATGTTCACAAATACTGCATTTGTGAATCTCAAATACTAATCTTGAAATTCAGATAGATTCTTTTTAATCTCTGGACAGTTTTATATCAGAACTGAAGATAAACAAAGTATGGCCTTATAACCTGCAGAGTCTGACTGACATCATGTCAAACTAACACATTTGTATCCTAACAAAATATTAAGGGAGTTTTTTCCAAGGAAGAAGGAAAACTGCTGGGCTTTTTCCCAAAGGTCATGTTCATCTCACTTTTGTTCCCCTTAGAAAACCTGACTTGTAACATCTTCCAGAAGCATAGAGAAATAGCATTTTAATTTAATAAGGAACTGGATTGTTTGACTCAGATTAGATATAAACTCCAGTAAACATGATTGGCAGAAGTAGGAATATTTGAATCTACTAAAGTAGATGTAGTTTGCTTGGGGTGGATGCACGGTGTTATTTACACAGACTAATCATATAGGAAACCTGTTATTTCAGATCAGGCGAGTGTTGCATCAGGCAAACTGAAGCATTTGTTACCAATCGTTCAAAATTCAAAGCCCAAATGCAAAATTCATCACAAAAATGTCTTTGGCTTTTATGAAAATAACTTTGAACCCTGAAGATTAATTTTCCTGTTAAGTTTCTCTTGAGAGTGTCAATGGTACTGCTGAAATCAGCATCTGGCAAGATTAAACCTTAGGGCCTTATCCCACAGACCTTTATATAAGAGTTTAGTGTTTTACAATGAAAAAATGTTTACTCACAGTTATTATCTTTGTTTTCTAAAATAACCATAGATTTAGAAGATTTTAGCTTCCTGCATGTAAGAATGTATTACAATTTAGCAATCTCAAAAACCTACACAAAATAAAATAGAACCTCTGTAGCCTTTATGAAAAATTCTGTGGAATTTGAGAATTATGTACCTTTTGGAGATCTCTAAAAGCTTATAGGCCAGCAAAGGAAATGATATTATTGCAGCAGTAGTTCTATGATTTTTGGAAAACTTTTCAGCATGCAGGAAAAGAGAAATTTTGGCCCATCTGATCACACCTCTCTAAATTAAGATCCCCAATCCAGTACCTCAGGAGGTAATTATGACCCACCACTGAATTTCCAGCCTAGTGCCTTGTTCCGTGGTGAACTGAACTGGACCTGAGTAATTGCAAATGCTGAGAAAGCCTTTCTTGTCAGGATCTGCCTATGTCAGCCTCCAGTGTTTAAGAATCCGTAAGACAGAAAAGAAAACATCAGGGGTGTGTTTTCTCTTTTCAAGCACTGAAGAGATGAAAACAAAGAAAACAGAACCACAAAAATCTCAAAACAATGTAGCATGTGGCTACATGGACAAAGTTGGTAGGTAGACCACTGAAGTGAAATTGTTTTACTGATCCAGATCATCTTAGTTTCCTTACTGTAGAAAAGAAAAAAAATCAATCTTCTGTTGATATTATTGATTCAATAAGTAACATGATATTTTATCTTGTAAAACTACAAACTGTAATGTAGGTTTGAAGTATGGTTGAATGCTGGTTCAGTTCAAACATGTATCTCTTAAGCTTGTTTAAGGAGATGAACAAATGCAAAATCTGTAACACTGGTGTAATATTTATAGTTTGTTTGCACAAGAACTCCAGTGAATGTGCACTGTTTGTTTAGACAAGTGCTACTGGATTTCAGAACTGGCCCTGCAGGTCAGTGTCAACACTTTGCAAGCACTGCTGGAAAATGTTTCAGGAATTTTCTGCCCGGGACTACAAGTTAAGTTTTTCCATATTTGTCAAAGAATTTAAGTGGAAAAACAAGGATGTCACCATTGTCTTAATGTTTTGTATTTGAAATATGACCATAACTTCTCAGCATCTTTGTTTATTGCTCTTTCTGCAAAGTAAGGTACATCCTAAACTGGCAGGTTTATAGTATCAGCAACTAAGTCTCACAGTCTTTTTGAAGATTGTTTTCTCTGCTTTCTCTAGCTGAGATGGTGGTTTGACAGCAGATAGAAGAAGAATGTTGATATTGGAGATAATTTTAGTGAGTTGAACATAGAAGTAATTTTTTTGCCTTTATTATATTAATTTGAAAATTGACAGTATTTGAATAATAAGTTAATTGTATGCAAGAACTTCTGTTGAATTCCAGAGAACTGGAAGGCTACCCATAAAAGATACTGGAATTTGATTTAGAGAATGGCACCTGAGGTGATGTTGTAGGAAATAAGCTGGAAGGAAACATGGCTTGGTGACTTGGATGGATGATTTCCAGTCCTTCTTGGCTTTCACATGCAGAACATGGGCTTTAGGTTATTTGAGCAAGAAGTGGATGTGCATGTTTGTAAGAATTCGCATAAAGTCATTTATCATGGACTCAGATATTGATAATCTTGTCTCAAGTTTTGATATCATCACATTTTTTCTGGATATGGTCAAGGTATTCAGTGCAGATTTCTGGAGATGTGCGTATACATCAGGCACCTAAGATCACCACTGCTACCACCCTCTGCTCACCAAAACTCACCCTTCCCACACAAAATAAACAACCCAAAGAGCCCCACCACCGCCAGAAAGATTCACTTTTTTCTAATCCTATTTTGTTGCAATTATATTCAAAATATACTTCAATTACACAAGTAATCTCTGGCCTTGTAAATTCAGATTGCTTCAAGAAGTAAATGAGGTGCTTCTTTATGTGAATTTCACAACAGTTGGCAGTCTGAAATGTGCTTAAAAAAAACCAACAACAACAACAACAAAAAAAAACCCAAACTAACAATAACTAAAAAAGCAACCACTCAATTTGAGTATCTAAATTGACATACTTAATATTAGTATATTTTAGTTTCAATACCTCACTTTTCTAATGGACATGTTCTCCTGTCAGGATGATCTTTGCCTTTTACTGTATATTTCCTCTTTTTCGTTATGTGAGAAAGGAGCAGGAAAATACCTATCTGTTATCTGTACAGAAAGATTCACTTCCGTGGAGCCTCATGGAAGGTTTGTTTTTCCATAGTAATTGCAGATTGCAAGACCCAAAGAAACCACCAGCTTCCCACCTGACAATTAACTGTAAGGGAAAACCAGCAGATGCAAACTTAATATGAATTTCCCTTAAACTTTTCCACCTCTCAGGTTATCCCAAAGATTGAGCTAAGCAAGACGCTTAGAACTGCAGCAGTAGTGTCTGCAAGCATCACATGTACCACTGCTTCTAATTCCAGTTTGCGCTGTACATATACTGGACTGAGTCCTTCTCTATGTAAGGCTGTCCTAGACAGACATTCCTCTAGGCTTTCTCCAGACTTCCATATGATGGAAGATTCCCAGTTTCCCTGCCTGTACCTCGCTCATTACTGTTGGCAACTGAAAATTGCTTTTTGATTTGCTTTGCTTCTTGCTTTATCTTCGCAGATTTGTGGAATCTTTATTTTCTGCATCTTAAGCCCTCTACTATGTGTACTTTGAAACAAAGACAGACTGTTCGTGTCTCTTTGCACCAGACTTTCACATACTTGATGACTTATATTCACTGTCATTATTCTTAGGCAAAACAAACCTGTTTGCTCAATCTGTACTCAATTTTTTTGATGTTGTGCAACACTGCTTTCTGTCACTGCACCCACTGAAATGGTATATGAATCACACACTTCCTGGGAATTTAGGTAGAAAAAACATCTTTGTAAAACTTTCAAGTCTTTAAATTATGAACAGATGCATCCTTATTCAATCAGGTTACTTTTTGCTGGAGAAAACTCAATATCTTTGGGATGCTGTGTTGTACAGATCAATTACAAACCGGTTAACAAGAACATTTCAAGTAATCTAATTTTAATTTACATAACCTTTGAAAATTGGATTATTAAGGCTTAGGAATTGTAATGTATGCAAAGAACTGGGTACATCCTGGCTTAAAGTGTACAAGTCACTCGGTCGCTAAAGAAAGTGCAGTATTTTAGCTCATCACATCGTGAGTGTTTGCTGTGGATTTGTTTTATTTGGAAGCACAACCCTGGAAGTAGCAAAGTGCAAAGTGTTGCAGGAAAGAGTTAATTTCTTAATAGAATTTGTTTCCTGACTCCATGCTAGAAAGGAACAAGTAAGAACTTGCTAATTGGAGGAGGTGGGAGGGCTGTGGATTTGTGGGCAGAGCAGGTGATAATGTAGCTGGTAGAGATTAGACTAATTATCTGAAACTAGCAATTGACTGCCAGGTGTGCAAGATACACAGCAGGAAAGAGCAAATGGGCAGTTGCTGGGGAGTAAGTAAGCAAGAACTTTTAGATGTCTTTTAAAGCACTGGGTGAACATAGCTCTTGTTGGCAGTCTGTTCAAGATGGGTTGCATGCGTGAGAAGCAAGTAGTAGTAAAAGAAGTTGTCTGTTTTTACAGATTATTTTCCAAGTGTGATTTCAAGCCTTTGTGCTGTATCTGAATGTTCCCTAATACTGTGTGGCCTTCTGATAGTCATGAGATACTCGTATATCAATATGAATGAACAAGAATTCTACTTTGAGGTATTGGTGTAGTATCCTTGAAAAAATGTAAAAGTTGCATTCTGCTGTATAAAAATTAGGTCTCATCCCATCTGGGACTACTGCCTTTTGGACAAATCCTTGGTATTAGCTACAGCTTGAAATAACATGGGGATAACTTGTATTACTCTCAAATACACGTACAGAAGAGTAATTCAGTCATACATATTTTAATACAAATTACAGCATCCTGAGGAAGAACTATAAATAAGCCTCTGCTGCCATGTGCCTAACAGGCAGATGACTGTTCTGCTCTCACTGAGTAGCTCCATAATTGAGAAACAGATGCTCCTAAGCTCTAGCCCTGATTCTGGTCTTTGCTTCATGTGCTTGAATGATTGCCTATATCAGTGATTTGTAATCAATCAGTTAGTTACTGTGAATGTGCAGATGACGTAAAAGCACTGCAGAAAGTATTTAAGGAGATGTTTCATTGATCTGCTTTCTTTCTCATCAGATATACACAGTGCAAAATGTTGAAACATACTTAGGTAAGCACAAGGGTCACAAAAATGGGCTGTTAATATCTGGGTAGCTGTTCTGTTCTGTTATTAAGTGTAGTGTGAATATGGATGCTGCTGTTTTCAATATTTTACTCTAATGAAATTGTTTACTTATTTGATAGGTAATGTGGATGTTTTTAAAATCTTGGCCATCAGCTAGGGTTTTATACTGCTTTCAGCTGTTAGTGTACATGCACTGAAAATAAAGACTGTAGTCTTTATTACCAACATGAATACTTTCTGCCATAGATGAAAATGATGTAACAATAAAATGAAAATATATCACTTCTACAGTAGCAGAAAGCAAAGTATACAATACATATTTTATGACTTTCAAATGAATGAACTCTGTATACTGGGAAAAGGACCGATAAACTCATGTGCACGTCATCAGGGTGGTTTTTCTGGGGTATGTTTTAAAACTGAGAGCAAATGTAGACATCTCATGTATTTAAAAGATACAGCTACCTTCCCTAACATTTCTGGAATGAGGGTGTTCCTCACATTTTCAGCAGTTGTCAAAGCTTTTAGTGAAACAGGAATGTTGCAATTATGATGTATTTAAGGAAACGATAAGTATCTTTAGTGTTGAAACATTCATATTCTTTGGAAAGCAGTTAATAACTTGACTACTGGATGTTTAAAACACAGTTCTTTTAATTCAGAAGATGTACAAAGGAATCAATGTGGCTTCCATTGTCCTTTGGGCAAAGATTGCAGCCATTTCCCAAATTGCACGCAGTGCGGAGACATCTGGTGGCTGAATATCCTAAATGTAGGTAAATAACCAAATGGATCATGTACCTGCTCAACTGCTGGATAAATGCTAAGTAAATTCTAGACCAGCAAATGCCTGAGACTTAGCCATCCTGTATAAAATCTTCTGTGTATTCTGGAAGAGAGTACTGTCTTGTGTTTAGGCTCAGTTATACAAGTAACAAGCTCCTCAGCGTGTATTTGGATCTTGCAGAGAGTTTCAGAGAGCAGGGCAAGTTGATAGAGAAGTCTCAGTAGCTCTCAGGATCTGTTGTAATACAAACAGAAACATACAGCCTGGGAATGGCTTCCTCTGAAGTATGGTGATCAGGATATCAAGTTGCAGCTGCTAAAAGCATTTTTGCCTCAAAGAGAAAGTTAGCTGCAGGTGTTGCCCATATCCCAGGATTCTAATGCTTGTGGTGCAGGTGTGAGTGAAGTGCAGTCTTTCTGTTCCAGTGTAGCAGTGTTTCTGTGATGTTTCCCTGCTTCTTTACTGGTATTTCCATTATGCATTTGTAACTATGATTGCTTGGTTTCAACCTCTGAAGTATGAAACTTCTTGTCCCTCTGGGCCATGTATTATGGAGCTAATAAGAAACCTAAGATTTCATCTTGGAACATGAGGTAATATAACAAGGGAGGGAAGGGATGGGGTGCAACATGGCTTTCTTGGTGGCATGGAAATACCAAGAGTGAGGACTTTGATTTTTCTTATCAGTTGAGAATTCTGCTATGTATTTCACTTCTCTCAAAGAAAACCGTTGTTTAAAGTATTTATAATACATCTAATCTGTTTTGTGCTAGAAAAGTGATAGCCTTCATACCAATTACAATTCACTTTAAACTATTCTGAACCTGGGCAGTGAAGACCAATTCAGTGATCTTTATTTGTTGCACAGCTTGAAACTTTTGAAGGAAACCAAATGGTGCGTGCTAGCACTGTCAAACAGTCTATGTGTGTAGTTTCTTTTTCATTCTTTTTTAAATTTATTTCAGAGGATGTTTGGCTCATCTGTCCTTTAGTTCATAGGAGCACTAGTTTCTGAGAGTAGCACGATTAATGTAATACTTAATTACTTTCTTTGGTTAAAAAAGGTAAAGTTCACACCATTATCAAACTTAGTATGCCTGGTATTTACGATGCATACAAGTTAATGTATTGTGAGTCCCAAACATGTGGATTCAGAAAGAGTGTAAGTTTATCATTCTCAGTCCTCTGCATATCTGGTTTTTGTTCTTAATACACAAAACTCTCATGTCTTGATTTTTAGTTTTTTTTTTTCCCCTCTTGAATCTTATCCAGAATGCTTGAACATGTTGATGACTGATAGAGACCTTTTCTTACAAACAAATTGTGTTGCATGGGCTGGTGAATTCCTACCAGAGCACATCTTCTTGATTCATTTGAAAATGGAACTTCTTTTCTAAATCAAGACACTTTCATAATGAGATATACACCCCTAGTTTAAAAATATGAAATATCTCTCTTTGTAAATTAACTGAAAATTAATTCAAACAACAGAAGAATATATCAGTAATGTGATTGCAGCATTATTTTAAGCACAGCTACCTCATCATTAACTGTAACTGAGTTAAGTTTACAAAATTCTCTGTAGGAAAATAGCCTACCCCATCACAGGGAATTAGAAAGATCTCGAAGGAATGTTTGTGAAAAGGTATTCCAGTATGTCTTTACATGTAGGTAATTTATTTTTTTTTCACTTCAGCTGTAGGCATGTTGAAATAATGTGTTGTAAACAGAACTGAAGGGTTTTTTGTTGTTGTTTTTTTTATTGTGTTTTTACCACAGCTTCAGCTTTTTGTGGTTGTGATGGGTTGGTCTCTGCTATGTGCAAATCATTGTACCTGCCTCTGGTAGTCAAGACCAACTTCTGAGTCTTGAGATGTTAGGCATCAAATCTGGTGATCAGACTTTCATATCATTTTGGGATTTTTTTTCCTGCTTAGTTGTATTCAAGACCGTGTAAATCAGTGCATCCTCTAAACAGACACTTGGAAATCAGTTTGCCTGAGAATCTTTATAAGCTGGTCTAACAAATGGCCAAAAATAAATGTAATAAAATGTAAGCTGTAAACTTCTATCAGAGTAGATGTGTGAAAACTCAGCTGCAGACACCTATCTAAAGTTGATGTTCAATTCTATTTAATGACATATATAGAAACTTAATACTTGGCTCATTCTGAAACATACAGAGCGTGGACTTGCTTGAGTTTCGTGTTAGAATTTAGATTGTGCTTATGTCAGCAGATAGAAATTCTAATGGTGCATAATGAGAAAAGAATCCCTGATAATATGCAGAGTTCAAATGCAGTTTAAAAATGGTAGCTGAGCTATAAAAAATGTGAAATAATCCCTATGTGTAGCGATGTGCCTCTTGAGGTAATCCAGGGAATCTTCCCAGCTGTAGTGTTATCCCAGGGGTCAGTAACCTTCAAACATCCCTGTGTCATGCTGTATTTCTCTCCCTTAAATGAGAAACTCTGCAGAATCTAGTAAATATTGCCTACTTGAAGCCAAAAATCTGATCAGCCACTGCGCAAGGCACGAAATCTCCAGGCCTGCGACAGTTCAATGCTTAGTGGGTAGCAAGAAGCCAGAGTCTCCTGTCTCTATCTGTTTTGCTGTTGGAGGTAGTTGTTGCTTGCTCCCCAGTAAACTGAGGATTACTAGATCAGACAGGTCAGGCACTGCTTTTGGACCGGGTTGATGTTTGCTGCTTTAGAAAATGGTCGTAGCTGTGGTTAGGTGTTACTGCCAGAGCCTGCAACTGGAGACGATGAAAGAGAATCCTTTCTCAGATACCAATAAGATGACTGTTACGACGTTTTTTTGTTGAAGGAATTAGAAGAGTTTAAGAAATATTATGATTCAGATCATGGAAAGAAAATCCATGGGCTGCAAATACTTAATGGATTTCTGCTGTGGTATTATGTACTAATTTTTCTTATGGTCCAAAAATGTTTTACTTAATTAACTGCTCACTTTCAGTATAAAGAACTCCTTTTGACACAGTGACTCCATGTGAGCTCCTCAATCTGAAATGGTTTTACCAAAATAATAATTATCATTTAAAATTTTTTGAGTCTGAGAGGGAATACCTCTAGCTCCTCTTGAAGCATACTCATTATTCTGCAATATTCTTCTATTAGCACAGCTTTGAATTTCATTGGACCATTTCATGACATTGGTATTATTTACTGGGGAGAAGGTATGGGGATCACTGGACAGAGAGCCTTTAGGATGTTTCCTCATCAGAAAAGCTCAACTTCAGAGAGCAAAAGTTGACCTCTGCATAGTTCATGGCAAAATCAGGTCTCCATAGGTCACCTTCGTCACCCCTCAGTGGTACAGCCTTTTGTGCTGATGGGAATCTGAATACTTGAAGAAATTCTATTAACTGGGAAAAATTATGAATAAAAACAGTAAGGAACACTGGATGTGAGGAACATGGCTTTTGAAACACTGAGAGAAAAAGTTTTGTGGGATGTGAGGAAAGAGGGAGAGCTGTGAGAGAGAGCAGTCACAACATCTTCAAGTCTTCTGATTGCAGGTGTTTTTATTCATTTTGTGTAGCTTAAATCCCTGTATTAGAACAAACCTGATGGTTTTTTGGAAAAGAGAAGCTGTTTGGATCTGGTATTATGTCTAATTGTCTGCTGGCCTTCTCTAATACATAAGCGTAAGAGAAATACTTGACATATAGAGCAAATAAATTAAATGTGTTGATAATGCAGATGTAATAATCTACCCAACTGTTTGAAAAACTTCCAGGTGCCTGATCCAAAATCCATTAAGTTTAAAAAGTATCTCTAATGGGCTCTGGATTACACCTTGGAAGACTAGACCTGCCTTCAAATGACAATTCCTGATTTGTCTGTTTGCTGGTTTAGAAAACTTAATGCTTTATTCTTGTCCCTGCCAATTCAATAGCAAATGAATTTTCAATGAAACCATTAAGACATGCCATGAAGATTTAGGTGAATTAGGAGGTGTTGTATTCATAAAGCTGTTTTCAGTAGCCAGAGCCTGGGTGGTCATTCCCTTGTTTTTTAAGAAAATGTTTCTCTGTAGTGCCTCCATGCTTTTGTGCTTGAAGAGGGAAGACTGTGCAGTATATGGAGGTAGCAGTTGTTGTATTTAGTTACTGTCTCTGTAAAGAGGGTTTTCTCTTTGGATTTTCTCCTAGTGTTTGTATTTTTCCACAGTCAGGCTTAGCCAAACACCTTTGGCTGTGGCATCATGCTTTCAGTCTGATGTGTGCATAATTTCTCATTATATGTGGTTTAAATACGTTTTGTGGTTTTTATGGCTAGTAGTAGTTCTAAACTACTTTTCATGAATAACAATATCGAGGACAATATATCTCTGCATCGTTCCTATGTTTGAATGGAAAGCAGGAAGAAACACCAATTTAGACTGTGAAATACTGGAAGCACTTCTACTGTATATGGTACAATAGAACAGGAGATTCAACCTCATCTCGACTATGAAAGTGTCATTTATTATCCAAGTGTGACCTCAGTCCTTGTTTCAGATGGTATCCTTTGTCTGATATTGTATGACTTGTTGGTTCTTCTCCCATTCTGTGTGTTTGTTTTTAAGGCAGTAGTTATTTTGATTCTGAGGAGAAGGAATATTGATCTTTTAGCGTGATTCAATGCATGGAAGTTAGATAGAATAATCATAATTCTTATGGCAGATTTCCATGTATTCTTTCTAATTTTTTTAATAGATTGTATGGTTGGATGGAAAAAAACTGGTGTGGGTTTGGGTAAGTGCTTTGTTATTAGTGGCAACAAGGACCACATAGTGATAACTCTAAAAGGAGCTTCCTATTATCATTTATTCCTAAAATGAACTTCAGTCCTCTTGTGGAAGAATCTGCTTATGGAGACTGCAAGACATATGAGCTTTGTTTGTGTTTGTTTGCTTTCCTTTCATAAAGCAGTTTGGAATTGTAAACCCAAGCGTAATCAGTGTTGCATGACTTTTCTTTGAATGCTATAATTACATTCAGATGTGAAGTGTGAAGTGCCTTGACAGTGCTGCAACAACTTTTATTCAAAGCTTTGAAGCAAAAGGAAGAAATGAAAAATCAAGTATTGTCTTTCGGTGAGAATAATTACATTAGAGGTTCAATCACTCTTATCCACCTAATACTCTGTGGAATAATGTTTATGTGCAATGGGATGTTTACAGTGAGCCATTTAAAATAGTAGCTTATTAGACCATTCCCTGATGCATGCTGCTATACCTGGGGAGCTTGCCAGATACTATCAGTAAAATGCACCATAAAAGCAATCTGAAACCTCCGTTCTTAGTGGAATTTATCTGATAAATACCTTGCTAAGTCCCAAGTGTTTCATTCATCTTTTTAAAGTGTGATACGCTGATCTGCTCATCTGTTTAGCCTCACTGGCAGCATATTCTCTAGAGGTTAAAACACGTAAGGCAAGATATATCCAGTCACTTTAATAGAGTTATCTTGGGAGGAATGAGGCCTGCAGAATCACAAATAAACATGACCTTACTGGAGTAGGTCTCATGGTGAAGATGCACGCATGGCTGTGTTGGTAAACTCCATTTCATGCACAGATTCACCACATCTGACCATTTTCATTGTCAAGTAAAATCTTATCAAGAAAGAGCCTCTGTATCTAGAAAACATAACTTCTAATAAATACGTAACTAATCCCTTTTACCTGCTTCTGCCATCTGCAGTGGGTGATAGTGAAGTGATAACAGATGCATAATCCTTTAATGTTTTTATAGGACTAGTAATTATTTTGCTGTCAAAGCTATGTGGAGGGTAAATATCATTTAAGACAGAATTTAATCACCATTTCATGATTTTGAATTTGATTTTTCATTCCATCTGAGAAGACAATTGCAACAATTCTAAGTACTTCTCATAGAAGAATTCCAATAAAAATATGTCTTGTAAAGGAATATTTCAGCCAAAAAATGAAATTGTTTCTGTTTGAGGAGCAAAATAGATTCTATTGTTGAAGAACAGAAAGAATCTGTGTTTATGTGAAGTGAAGTTGCAGTCAGAAGAGGTGTTCCTTTACCCCTTGCTTTTCTTTATGTCCTTATTTCTTCTTATGTAGATGGCTGCCTTGCACTTCCACGCAATTTCAAACACCTCTGCTTTTTCTTTGATTTTTTTTTTCTCATCTATAAGATACTTGCTTTTCTCACAAACTAGATTAAGTAGACCTCTGTCTTCAAGCTGTATGAACAGGAGATGGTAGAAGCTGCTGAAATCCTAATGAAACAGAGGCGCAGAATATTTAGCTGTCCTTGAAAGCAGAACAACAGAAAGAGCAGCTGTTGTATGCTCTGAATCTGAACAGCAGAACAAATTTTCAGTTCTGCTTCTATCCTGCTTTAATCAGTATATTGCAATATAGAATTGGTATGTTAAAGGCCCCCTTTTGCTTTATTCTTAGGACTAGTAGTAACCAAGTGAGTAACTATGTAACTTCTTCCTGTACAGTTTAGTGTATGAGAGATCCCCTAAAATTTGGGAAACACAGATGTACCATCCAGAAATGAGTTTTATTCTAAGAATTTGTTTTTACAAGTTGAACAGAAGGTGACACATTTTGTATCTTATTCAAGGTGTCCTTTAGGATACTTACCTTGAACAACACTAGAAAAAAAGAGCTCAATTTCAAGGTGAACACAAAATTGTGAATGCTTTGTAAGGTAGAAATCCTTAATTTCAGCGCAGAATGAAAACTTCTGTCATCCATTCCAAAGGTACACCTTCACAATAGCTCTGTCATTATATAAATGGATCAATAGATCTGTCTATTCCAGTCTGTGCGGCACTGTATTTATGGGAGGAGTTAGGTTTTCATACGCTAGTAAAAACACACTAGTGATATTTTGTCTAGTTTACATGTCATGAAGTATGCTCATAGTACACCTTATCAAACCAAGAGTACTGGAGAGTGAATTTCTTGTGGTCACCTCCAGTCCAGTGTTATGTTAACCTGAACAGCAGGAAGTGGTTTTTGAGCAAAATGGCAGCTTTGCTTTCTGGAAGTTATGATGCAAGACAGCTGGTCTGATGGGCTCCAGTGTGGGGTTTAGGCTCCACATTTTAAGATTTTAACATCTTATATACACGCGACTGACCTACATCTGGAATAAGAACTTCTGGAGGATGAATTTCTTACTTTGTCTGGGTAAAATCCTCCAGAGGTTTCCGTTTCATTCCCACAGATCACATGGCAAATCTATCAGAGCTGTGTGAAAGCAGCCCTTCCCTTCTTAGCTGCTGTGCTGAGAACGAACCCTTCCCTTCAGGACAAGACACTAGATCTGAGTTCTGAATAACCATCTCCTGTAAATATGTGACTCTCTAAAAGGGCCTGTTCTTAAGCAGTGTGAAATATCTGAACTGAGATCAGTCATACTGATAGAAGTAAGATATGTATTAGGCCTTGAGTGTGAATTAGTGTCAAAGACAAAATTTATAGCAGCCTACTTGTTAATGAATTACATAGTCTTTATTTTTAAACATTATAGATCTGCCAAACTTCCCACGAGGAATTCATTATACTTTACACTTAGAAGAAAATGTAGAAAATAAATGGTACTTTGAAGGGTGGGGAGTCTGGTTCTAATACAGATTGTTACTGACATTACATGTGTGAAATTGCACTGAAGATGCTGATAAATACAATGTGCATTGTAAGTAGCTACGTGCTCTAATCAGTGATAGTTTGCATGTTTATAGAAAATAATAAAATTGAAAGCCAGTGCTCAAACTGCTTATGAGTGCAACTCGATAGATTGTTAGAGGAAATAGCTATTGAAAAGGCAAAGGACAGTGGGCCTATTGCATCCTTATCTGCAGGTTACACAATTTTCCATTTCATCCACTTCACGTAGAGCTTCTTTTTATATCTTAAATATCTTAAATGTGTATGTTTTTACAGGTTTCTGCTTCTATTTTTGCTTATAATGTGAACTGCAAAACAAAAGAGCTAGAGAATCTCTAAGCATTCAAGGCTTGGTGAAAATATTTTCAAAAATTTTAACTTTGATGTGATGATATTCCATCACATAGTAGCAGTTACTGTAATGAGTTTTAGAGCTGTAGTCAGTGAAGCTCATGTTCATAGCCATGACGCTCATATCACAGGCTGTCTGGATTATTCAGGCTTCAGTAGGAGGAGGTGAGGAGTAGCAGCCCCTTGAAGCTCAGTGTGGAGAATGTGCCCAGCTTAGTTAATATCTACACTTCTGAGGGAAAAGGTAATCTACTTCATAGTATGCTGGGAAATACATTCACAAAATTAGATGAGAGCTGGAGTGTATGCATTACTGCTGCCTGTATGAGGCTAGCTGAAAAGCATTTGTTATAGGGGAGGAGGGAATTTAGCTCACACATCAAAAATGAGCTTTATTTTCACTTTGGCTTTGTAGCTCACCTTTAAGAGAAAGCAGAACACAAGTGGCTGCCCAGTGAGTGATTCTGTGCCACCTGATGTGGAATGTAAAGTCTTTTATGTAATTAAAAGCAGTGATGTAAAACATCTGCTACCTGTTTTTTCTATTTCACTGTTGTTCCATAGTGAATGCTTTTAAATTTGATTGTACATTTTACTATGTAGTATTGTATTTCCAGAGTTATCTTTCTCCTTCCTTTCTATATTTTTGTGAATCTGGGGATTTTTTCCATAGGACTCAAAAAGTGAGGGGCTATGTTAACTTCTGGCTATAAGGAGACTCTAGAACATTAAGGTACATATAGCCTCAGGAAAGTTTACTATAACTGTAGCAAGGAATTTTAGATGTTGAGGATTTGTGGCTTTCTATGATGAATAATTGTGTGTACTTCATTTTGACCATGAACAACCCAACCCCTGTTCTGGATGCTTGGATTTAATACAGGGAACATAAGTGTTCCCTCTGTCAAATATTTTTAAGTCCTAACTTTTTTGATTAGAATCATAGAATCATTAGCCTAATACTAACCTTGATCATATCCAGACTTGCAGTTGTTGATAGCTTAAACTGCAGCTCCTTATTTTGCTCTCTGCACACCATCCTGACAAGGAAATATGAACTTAGGATCCATCAAACTTTCATTAAAAGCCTCGACATGGTTTTGCTCTTGTTGAAAATTATCCATTATGACAAATAAAGAAAAGGAAGGAGAACAGTTAACAGGTTGTTGTTGTTGCTTGTTTAATTCTAGGGAACTATCCTTTTAATTTCCTTAGGAGTACCTAGAAGCTAGACATTTGCAGTTAATTTTTTTTTTCTTTAGGACCTAATGAGTTATGGAAATACTTAAACGGTTAATAAGACAGACTTATTAGTAATGGAGAATGTTTAAAAATGTAATAAGTAACTTTAAACTCATTTACCACTTAGAATCTTTGGAAGGTTATAGGTCTTTAACTACTCAGTAAAAACTATTGAGAATTTACTGATCACTGTTTTATTGGTATTACAATGTAACTGCTACTTTGATGTTTCATTACTGACTGTTGAAGCTTCTTACAGGATGACAGAATATTCGTGACAGAATATTTTACATTTTGAGTATTACTTTTAAGAAATCCATGAGATGGAAGCAATATATAAAGGAATTTAGGTAACAGAATAAGAAATTAAAAAAAAAAAAAAATAAAAAAAAAAAAAAAAAAACTAGAAAAATAAAAACTGAACTTGTGAAAGTGAAATGTCAATCGGTAACAAAGTTTTAAAAAAAAAAAAGCACTGAAATGAGACATTCACAGAAAATATCACAATTATGTCAGTGTTATTAACTTGGGAATAAACATATTTCATACTCCTATCGCTAAGATCAAGGCAGGAATGAATCAGTGCTGAGGGTTAAAGTTCTGGTAGTCTCAGGTATAATTTCTGAGCTCAGTTTACCACCAAATAGGTGCAAACTGTTGAAGTCTTTGTGGTCAGAGAGCTTGGAGCAGTATAAACAGGAAAAGGCTTGTATTTAAGTAGTGGGTAGAGCTGCTGGTAATCCCAATTAGAATCAGAGTAATTAAGACTACCCTTGTAATTAGTTGGAGATGTTTTTGTACAGCTTATTGGGTCAGACCAGTTGTCCCAATAACTTGCAAGCTTAAATTTAGTACCTTGGCTTCTTAGTAATGCAGAAACAACCAGAACTGTGCAGGTCCTTGCGTTCTACAGGCACAGTTGGGGTTGGATGGCCCTGAACCATTGCGTTATGAGGCTTCATTTGTTCCAGCTGTAAAATGGAAGTAAAAGACCTCAACATGGAGTGACAAATTGCTCCCTGTATGTGCTAAGTACTACAAGGAATGTTTCTTCTTCCTCCTGCCCCTTCTAAATCCCACTCTAAGATGCTTTGTTAAGTAGAATTGCAAAGACTGGGAGAGAATGTAGGATTTTACTATTTGTTCAGTTCATATTGTTGTATAAAATTAACTCTGTGCTGTCTGAGAATGAAATTATGAATATGATACCTCCCATAAAACATGGTTTTCAGCTCAGAACAACAGCCCAATAATTTATTTGAGATAATTGTGTGTACTGTCGTTTGCGATTACTTTCAATAAAACTGAATATTTGCAGCTTGTCTTACACCAACACACTTCCAACCTGCTGGCATATTTGGTTTTGAGTAGCCCATAAAATGGTCTGTGCCTTCTCATAGGTCAACAAACTTTTCTTAATGTAACTTTTTCCCATGTCATTACCCTAGCTTTTAAACTAGATCAAAAAACAGGCAGCCACATATGTATATATGTTTTTTTCAAAGTACTAAAACACTTGCAGTACCCCTGACTCTGAGCTTTGTTTCATCTAATCACATCAAGTAGGTACGATGTTTATGTTGGTTTGCAACAAGTTCCACGTGTAAAGTCTTAATCTTTCATTTACTGAAGGCAGTAGTGTACGTGCCAAAACTTTGCGGTACGTTAGATGTGAAGACTATTTTCAGCGCGTAAGGAATTTGCTGTTGTGTCGGTTCGCCAGGTGGAGGCATAGCTTCATTGACCGTAGCAAGGGAGAGGGGTAGGAAGCCACCTCAGAGGGTTTGTTCTTTTTCATTAATAGCTAGTTAACACCTAGGCTCTTAAATAGTTGAAAGCTGTTTAGCTGTGAAGACTGATATTAGAGGGACCTAAATTCGGAGTAGTGCAAGCTAATTCAAGAAGCTTTGATATACCTTCAAGCAGTAAGTTCCATTGCCCCATAAACTCAAATGATTCTTGTTGTTTATATTTTCATCTTCCTTCTTCCTGCCATTAATTCTTTTTTGCTTTGAATATCCTTGGAATATGGATTAGAACTCCTGTTTTTGTCTCCAGTCCTCATCAAACAAAGACAACCTCAAAAAAAAAAAAAAAAAAAAAAAAAA
>PPHD01011923.1:1800-18432 GCA_002909625.1 Bambusicola thoracicus
AGTTTTGCTCCTCCGTGCTTCGCTCCAAACACCATCTTTTCACCGCATTAGCCGAACCAAGTTCTACATCTGCTGCCTCATCTCATCCCCTTTGTGGTGCAGAAGCTGCCGGGTTCCCTGGCACTTGGGCTGACAGCCGCGCAGCACCGTCGGGGTAATGGCCCTGAGCTCGTCCTCTGTCTACAAGCCCCAGCACACCAGACCCTGTTTGTTGCCATTCAGCACTTTAAATAAACATCGAGGCTTTGATTGAACGGGGACCCCCTGGGCTGCATAGAAAGCAGGCGCCCTCCGAAGGGCTGGGGAAGAGCGGGGGACGGCGGGGTAAAGCTAATCCCGGCCTGGGGGTGTCTGAAGGACACGGCCACGGTGCCCCCAGACAGCAGTGCGGGCAGACTGTACCCTGGGTAACTTCGAACCCCCGCAGCCCCAGCTCAGGAGGATGGAAACAGCTGTCCGAGGGGGAATGCACTGCTCTGGGCCATGAGCTGGCTCCCTCCCCTACAGCAGTTGGCAAAGGATTATCACACCCAGCTCCCCTAGACCTATTTCTTGTTCCTTGTTTACCAGGGAGCCCTGAATTTGCTTAGGCTGATCCTGCTCCCCCGCTTGCTTTAGGTAAGCCAGCCCAGTAGCGCAGGAGCCTGCTGCACTGAAAGGGCCGATAATCCCAACCAGTGCCCCCAGCCTTGCTAGGAGATCCGTGACAGCTGTGACGTTCTGCAGGTGTGGGAGAAGCGAGGCTTAATCCCAGTGCAAACACTGCTGGAAGCAGCACTGTCCCACCGCTCCGGCTTGGCACACCGGGACGGCTGCACTGCCACAAACGTGTCTGCTGCTGCTCGGGGTACAGGGGAGGACCACCGCACCCGGAGCTGCACCCCAGTGCTCCTCCATCACCCCGCTGCTGCACTGCCGCTGCTGGGAGGGAAGGAGGGAGGAAAGGAAGGATGTTAAAATAACGGAGCTCAATCCAACAGCATGCGATTCGTGCAAACTGCGGTTTTCCACCAAGAACAAAGTGTTACCAGTGGTACAGTGATTCTAAGATTCAGATAGCTACAAAGAAAAAAATAGGATGCAAAAAGAAACAAAGAGAGGGGAAAAAAAAACCTCAACGGGGGGTTTTGTCGTTTGCCCCCCAAATCTAAAATTAGAAACTCGGGGAAATCTGAGCAAATTCCACACTTTGAAAGGAAAGTCGGCTGGTTTAGCAAGCGTTAAATTCCTTGAAAAGCTCGCTTTAACTTCACATTAACTCCCACAGAATTAACCAGTGGGTACCTGGATGCTCGGCAGACCCGGCACAGCCCTGGGGGCTGAACCCCTCCTTCTCCACCACCCAATCACCCCCAGAACTTCCCTGTGGCTGCTAAACCCGGTCCGTTATCTGAACGCCGGTAAAGAAAGGATGAATTCAGAAACCTTCCTAACAGCCTGCTGTGGATTCCAACACAGCTCGAGACAGCCTTTTCTAATAATACCAAATTCCAAATTTTTGCTGCATTTGAATCAGATTACATTTCCTCTTAAACGAGAAGATAGCACAATTTCTGCTGCTTATAATTTTAGACTGGCATAGCCCAGCACTGAAATCACTGCCATCAGAAGTTGTTTTAAACCCCCACAGATTATAGGAAGACATTTCTGGCCAGTCAAGCACAAACTTATATTCTTCAGAAACATTTTTTGTGTGTGAGTTAAGAATTAAACCAAGTTTGGGAAAAGAGTATCCCTGATTTCACCCTGTTTGCACTAACAGTATCTGACTGCGACCTCCCCCAATGCTTCCTGCGCTTATTTTCTGTAACCAAATGCACCACGGTTTTTGGATGACCACAGTGTTCACACAGAATCTCTGTTTAAGTGGAGCTGAGATTCACAGTGCATCTCTCCTCAGAGTAAAACACAGTGCAAACCAAACACATGAATCCCAGGAAACCCAGTGATGTAGAGTTAAGGTTAATTACATTTAGAAATCTATATGTATTAGGCTGTGGGGCTGCACAATTAAGACACCAAATCGACCTTATCTCTGCCTTGTTGTAACATCACGCGAAAGCCCACACAATAATAACAACTATCCTCATCCATAGGTGCAGCTCTTTTTCAAGACATGATTTTGCAAAAACAAACAAACAAACAAACAAATGCTTAAATTGCTCATTTCCACACAGCACAATGCTGCAATGGGACAGAAATGAAACTAAAATGTTAACATTAAAACTGCTTGACTATTGCAGTGCAGATCTCAGGCTGCTTGGAGATTGATTCTTTTGCAACTTAACACTGAAATTCTCTGCTTTATCACGCTTTCAAAGAAACTGAAAAAAAACAACGCAACAACAACAAAACAAGTAATCCATATAAAGCTTTTCTTTCTTCAGTTACTGACTATGTCCCCTTACATTTAACCCCATCTTACAGTCATTCTTGTTTTACTTAAGAACTGCTTTTTTTTGTTGTCGCTTGTTTTAAAAGTAGCCTTATTTTTGCAACACTCCAATGTGTGATGGATTTGCCTACCCCCATAAGCTGGTGACAGTCTGGAGGGTTCTCGGTGCTGCTGAGCACCCAATGCAGAGCCAGAAGACAGCAACTCAAGAGTGACTGAAGATCATTCTTGGCTCCTGCCTTTGATGTTACTGTTTAAAGTGCTTAAAATAAAGATTATTTCCCTTCCTCATTGTCCTGTCAAGATTCCAACCACCTCCTTTACAAACGTGGTGAACAGAGCTCTTAATATTAAGTATTTTCCACAAAGCAGCATAAACCATGAGGAGTGACATGTTGGATTTGTCTGCCCTAACAGAAGGAAAAAAAATCTCCCTGGATAATCAGGTTTCAGATAGAACTGCAAGAAGTCTGTTCTCACTGGAGTAAAACAGCCTCAAACCTTTGTGTATGCAGAGATATCCATAAAGCGTATTGGCCCAAAAGATTCCTTGGAGGGCAGAGGGAGAGATCAAATAGAGGTCAAGTGAGTAACTGTTTATAGATGGTTAACTGGAGTGACAGAACAGTGGTAGCTGCTTTTTTAGCAGTTTAAAGGTTTAGCTTGCTTCTCTGGGAGCTTTGCGTGTGATTTCAATGCATGTGAAATTGGCCCTTTAGGGCAGAATTCATCCCTCCTCTCATCCCAGCAGAGCACATCCCACGATGGTCTAACCTTTCATGAAGAAACTCAAAACGTGATACATTTTGCTTGGTTTCAGGTTTTGTTACAAACATCATATTCTTGGACTCGTGGTGAGGAGTTTCCTGAAAGCTTGGGGTAGAGTGGAGCCAAGCTTGGCGTGCTCTGCCTCTCCCCGACGCCGCAGAGGGGATTTTATTCCAAGAGCACTTAAAGCTGTGTGGCTTTGCTTGGGTTTCGCTTGGAGCTTTCAGGTTCATTGAGCTTGCAGGCCACTTTGAGGAACATAGAGCTCAGCAATAAAGGCTCCCGGTTCCCAGCAAGAAGAGGCATCTGGGAGCCTTGGCCAGGACCGTGCTCACTGCTGCCTTTATGCACCAGAGCATGAGAGCTCAAGACCAGAGCATCACAGCTGAACAAGCTTGTGTTTGAAGGGAAAAGATCCAGCCCAAACACCACGTCAGAATAGCCAGAGGTCCTAGAGCACCCATCTCATTTCTCTGAGGCTTTCCCTTGACTAGTCAAATGAGTCGTCTGTCTCTTGGGACTTTTAAAACTTGTTTTTAATTTAAGATGGGCATGCATAAAAAGCCATAACCCAGATATCTATACATGCTGGGGATTTTCAGGCTCTGACACAAGCTTTCCACCTGCCTTCTCCCTCGGCAAAGTCTAGGGGCCTCAAGCTTTTATCTCCTGTAACAACTTGTGTGATGAAATGAGAACAGATCCACACACACTGAAGAAGTGCCTCTGGCCCATTACCTGGGTTTGCTTCACCATAGCTGTAGTCTGGTCCTAAAGCCTGAATACCTTATCAGTGACTGGCATACATGCCCTTATGGAGCTTGTTTTCTGATTCAGATTTACCCTAAAGCAAAGTATTTCACATACACAGAAACACCTCTGTTACGCAAAGTAATT
This sequence comes from Bambusicola thoracicus, assembly GCA_002909625.1. Classification (NCBI taxonomy): domain Eukaryota; kingdom Metazoa; phylum Chordata; class Aves; order Galliformes; family Phasianidae; genus Bambusicola; species Bambusicola thoracicus. The sequence goes on from PPHD01011923.1 coordinate 5,861, forward strand.
AGGGATATGGCTTCCCACTCCAGGAGCCTATTTCTCATCCCATTGAAAGCCCTGACGTGGATGCAACCACAGAGCATCACCCACCTGCCAGCCCAGCGGGGATCTGCGTCCGAGACTCTGCAGCCGCGGCTTAGGGGTCTTTTGGTGCCCTCTAGCGACTGCAGACCGCGCACTGATCTGAAAGCAAATTATACGAAGCCCTGCAGCAGCAGTTGGAGACGGACTCAAAACTTTCTTCGTATTTCGCTTTTGGTATTGCAAATGATTTTATTGCAGATAATGTAAACTCAGTCTAGTTTGTATTTACTGATTTGTTCTCTGGGCTACAGGCAGCTGCATTACTCACATACTGAAGCGAGGTCCAGCAAACAGCTTGTTTATGGCGATGGAAACATTTCATTTGCTGGAACTGGTCTGACATTCGTCGTCTAGAGTTGCCAGATGGTAAAAATGTTTAGTTTGCAATAAACAATCATTAACATCACTTAACATACATGTCACTCACAGAACAAGGACATGTGCCTTGCAGGATCAGACCTAGCTGTGGTGTGGCTGTGATGTGCCAAATCCCATTGTTTGATTACTCTCTGGAGTTGTGTCCCACTCAGAGTTGTACGAGATCTTATTACCAATAGCCAACTGCTTAAACCAGGTTTTCAAAGCCAACTTCTAAGACCTTGCTTCATTTACAGGAAATACTCACCAGAAACGAGTCCCTGAAGTACAAGGCCATGAGCCACCCTTCTCCCTGTATGTTAGCAGAATTATCAGCTACTCATTTATCTTCTTCTGAGTATGTCTGGGCTTGTGGTTGTAGCCATTCACCCTCAACTCTACGTCAGAATTTGGGTCCAGGAGATTATTAATGCACATACAGGAACACAGAGGCAATGGGACAAGTTGGTGCTCCTGCTCTATCTTTGAGCCTAATGGATCCCTAGCTGCTTATAAAACTTCAACCATACACAAAGAACATCAAAGAATTGACTCAGTTACAAGATCAAGACAAGTACAGTAAAGCCATCTAGCCAACTTTTCTCACAGTGCAGGCTTGATTCTGATTGAAGATTTACTGCCATTGTGTTCGATCTATTCTTAAAAGCTTTCAGAGATTCAATTTCTATTTCTTCCCTTGGGAGTCCTTTCTGTAGCCTAATAGACCTCAACATCAGAAACTATTTTTTTTCCCCTAACATCTCTATTTTTCTCTCCCCCCCGCTAGAGTGTACAAATTCTACTTACAATCTTTTACTACTTTACAATATTCCTCTTTGGACACAGTTTCTGTTTCTTCTTTGACTCACACAACCAAATCATAACTGTTCACTTTACTTGTTTGTATAACATGAGTTACAACATTTTGTTCTTCTTGTATCTCAGTTCACAAACAGAGACTGACATTTGTTGACACACACACAGTTTTATATGTTTAAGCAACTGTGGCTCTGTCAGCTCCCCCAAGGCAGTCAGGTATGCTATTTTCAGCTGAGCAAGGAGAATAAAGGAAAGGGACTTGCCCAGTTTGAATTTCACATCAAGAATTTCACCCATGATTTTAATTAACCAGACCGGAACACAGTTGTGCAAATAATGAACAACTGATTAGAGTTTGTAATTTTAGGAGTGGCAGATAATCAAGAATCACTGACCACAGAAAAAAAAATCAGCACATTGATAACCATATGAGCGCAGGAATTGGTTCCTCAACACTTTCTTCATTCAGTGAAAAACATCGAGATTAAAATAAGAAGGGAGTTTAGAAGAAAATACTTCAGTCTTGCATTCCTACTCATTTACAATGATTGTTTGTGTTTTCAGGAAGGAGACATAGCTGAAAATATTTGTATGTATGTGCACCCTGCACCTTCTCTCTCATGGCCAACGTTTGAATTGTCTTGTTTCATGACAGATACATTAAATTAAGCTCAAACATCAGACTCCTGCAAGGGAAGAAGGTAGGTGTTTCAATTTGGCACAGTCACCCTCTTCACACATGCACACAATCAGCTCCCCAACAGCTGTATCACAGTTGACTTATGGCTTGCTTGGTGCATATTAATTTAGCACATACATGAAACTCTGATGGCATATCCCAGGCTAAGGGCCCAATCCCTGGCTCTGCTCTGACTCCTCAGAGCAAACACAGCATGAAGGTGAGAGCTGAAGGCATCTGTTTGAGCCCCATAGTGGGAAATGCTTCCCATGTGATAAGGAACCTGGCACAGTCCCTTGGTGCATGAACTCACATCCTGCCCCACATGTGGCAGTGTCTGTTTGGGTCACGACTGCTGCTAGCCCCAAGAGGGATTGGACAGCAGCCACCAGACCTGAGAGGGGCTGGATATCAGACATCAGTGACAGCACAACCAGCAACACACACTATGACCGTTATGGAGGCAAAGGACCCAGAAGAGGACGTGTGAGTGCAGTAGAAAGACTCCGCTGTTTGAGATCAAAGCACTACGTAGCCCAGAAGCCTATCCCCAGCAGTGGTCAGAAGCAGATGCTTGGGCTGAAGGGCAAGCAGGGCTGAATCCCTGCAGCATGCCAACTTGGCACATGGCCGGGAATCTGGGCTCCACTCCAACAGGGATGTGGGACTCCTAACTTGCCACTATTTTGGCAGCTCCAAGCAGGTGTCACATCATGTGACCTCCACACGGAATCAGAAACATCAGTGGAAATAAAGAACTGTGTAACATAGACCTTACTTATTACAGAATTTGCACTGCTGTATCTGACAAACCAAACACAACTTCATCCCACCACTCCCACCCCTGGATTTAAGGACTTCATCCAGCTCTTTCAATATCTGAAAAAGTACAGAGGGAATATATGCAAATAATAAATGGCTGTCCTGAAGATAAAGTTAGGAACACATGGAGACAAGAATGATGTGGAACCTTGCTTTTCTAGCAGAAGCTAGCTTCAGTATCCCTATGCTAAAATACCTACCAGTAATCTGATAGAGAAAGGCAAAATGGAAGAGCTGCCAGGACAGCCTGCACCAGAGAATCATCCACAGCAGAGAAAGGCTTTAGGTTTGGTCCTAGAATACTAAGCCTACTATTATAATGCACTTTCTTTCTACATCCAGCCGACAGACCATAGCTAACCAATTTTTCCTGTGAAGAACAAACAGAATTCCTGAAGTGTGACCATCTAAGGACTTAAATACTATTTCCTGCAACTCCTTTCCCAGAACAACAAAGCAAATGTCCCCTGTAACTGGGGAAAGGAGAAGAAGGAATGCATCTGGCCCTAGCGATTCTTCACCAGAGGCCAGTATCTGATGTGCTGGCTTATAAATGACACAGGAAGATTCTCCCTGGATTTATAGCTCTGCTCATTCTGCAGGGGCTGTAGTTTTCCCTTCTACAATTCATGGAGGTGTTGCACGCACTCCCAAACAGCAGATCTCTCTGATGTAGCAATGGGGAAACAAAAGCCTCTCAGATCTCTTTGCAGAAGGTGGTCTTTCCTCCCAAGCAAATACCCTCAACCAGGTGGACTGCCTGCAGCTGGGATGCAGAAGCAAGACTGAGTTGTTTAAAGGTCATAAAGACCCTTGGGCCTAGCTTTTATTTGTGGGGGGAAAAAAAAGGGTAGCAGACGCCTCTCAGCACTCCTCCAATGAATGCCAGTGAGAACAAACCCACTTCAGACTTGTCTATGCTGCAGGTGAAGAAGAAACCAGACCAACTGGCTGTATAAAATGTACCTTTACGTGGGCTTTACTGTGGGGTTGTCTTAGCACTGCATAGACTTTAAGTGAGGGGCTTTGCCCTGTGGGAAGCAGGAAGCAGTGCTGGAACCCAGACCTTGCTTGCTGAAGATGCTGCAGGCTGTTGGTCCCAGCTGACCTCATTTTTGGTCCGAGTGTCTGGTTTTTTGCATACAGCTGCTGGAGGAGTGCTATGGCACCAGGAGCTATTTATGGAATTTGAGATTATACAGAACGTCTGTATGGAAGACAAGGCTAAGCCCACGCTCTCAAGCAGCACAGTTTACTGCCATAGCTGCAGTGATCCTTAGCCACAGTGACTCCTTGTGAATGCTGGGAGACTTGCAGACATTGTGAGAGATAATGAATACTCTGTGTCTTCCATTTACCTATTACAAATGATAGAACTGATCCCAAGCTCCCCAAAACACATGCACTGCATGTGTGTTCTTGCACAGTGCACTAACTTGCTCTGGACAGGTCTGTGCTACACTGAACTCCCATGTACACACATACATGCATGCAGCACAGCAAGAACCATTTACTTCTGTGCACCTTCAGCTCTGCCTAAGCCCAATTTCATTTTAATTTCATGCTTGGTGCAGGGGGTAAGGGATATTGCAATGATGTGTGCAGCTTCCATCTAGCAGCCATGGGAAAGTACCTCAGGTGTCTACAGGGAAGCCGAGAGCTTCTAGCATGTACATAAGCAAGGCAGCAGCAACACAAACAAAAACAGCCAAAGCTCATGGCAGAATAGCTTCTGCCTTTACTGACAAAAAGGCAATTGCAGAGCATCGATTATGGCTGATATACGCTGCCCTGCTTTGCCGCCTGGGGCCTCTGGATGAAATTGCTGGGAAGAGCTCTGTGCTGAATAGCAAGCACAGCTCCAGGCACGGAGAGTTCAAGGCTATCAGATCCTTGGTGGCCTGGGACTGCTGCCTCTAGAAGGGTCAATGCAGTGAGGATTAACTCTCTGGCGAAAGGCCCAGTGAGTGTGGGGCTGCCTTCCAAAACCTCCCAGCCTGAAGGGCTTTATTCAGCCCTAACTCCAGATGCTACAGAACAAGAGGAACAGGAATTTCCCAAACATTTACTCTATCAGGGTTGTGAGGCTGGGAGAGAGTGGGAGGTTCATGCTCAACAGGGGAATCAGCCCACAGCAGTAAGATAGGAGACAGCAGGGGCACAGAGAGGCGAGAAAGATCTACTTGAAACCTGTGCTGGGACCTGACTCAAACATGGCAACTTACTTAATTTCCACTGCCAGCAATCCCAGAGGATGCTTAGGGCATACTCAGCAGCTGGTCTTTTTGTCCAGCATCTGCAAACCTCTTCTTCCTTCTCACTCCTTAGCTTGCTTCATCCATTTATACTCTGTGGTTTTCTTTCTTTCTATTTTTCCTTCTATTTCTTTGACCCTTCATTTCTCTCAGATCTTTTAGTTAGTCTTCTGGGGAGTTTTTATATATTTAGCAGTCTCAAACTTTTTGGTGATTCTGTATCCAGTAGAGTTAGTAGAGAAGTCACAAGAAGGACCATCAGCTACAGCCCTGTCATGTAATCTTCAGTGTCTTTCTTCATCTATTTCCAGTGAATGGGGTTATCTAACTGGTGCCATCTAGCTCTGGAAGGTTACACTTCATTTAGATGTATTCAGTAAATTCACAGCTCCACTGATACTCCATCTTCTAACGGCGAGGCTAAAAGGGCACAGGAATGTTTATGTTGCTTTCAGGCTCAATCATAATGTAGGGTTTTGTCTGAGTGGAAGTGCAAAATTGGAGCAGCTGGCAGAACCCAGGAAAACGATAGGATTCCCCTCAGATCAAAGGCAGGCACTTTCTTCTTAACTCCCACAACAAATGTTAAGGAACTCTGATGTGCGCTTCATACATCAACAACAAGAAGTCATGTTTTCCTCCCCATCTCTTCCTTTTCTTAATTGGGTTTGATTTAAAATTTTCCATCAAAGCTTTTTCAGTGGACATTTGGGCTCTTGATGAACTAAAAAAAAAAAATGGGTCTCAGCATTGCTGGAAACATTCAGTTTTTCACTGAGTAAACAAACCAAATTATTTTTAGAGAAGAAGAGCAGAGTCAGGGGAGAAGAGCGGGAGGATACTGAGACTCAGTGGAAAGGCAGTATATTTTGTGTCAAAACAGAGTATTTTCCAACAAGTCGTAGATCATCAGATGTTCCTTAATTTCAACTTCTTAAAATCTCTGATGTCAATCCCAAGTAATGTTGACAACTAACAACTGGTGGTCAGTTTGTTGACTCTGTTGGTGTTTTTCACAGCACAGGCTTCTGAGCAGGGCCTTGTGTCCATGTCTGAAGCTGTGTTCCAGATTGGAAATTCCGTTTCAAGTATTCCCAAACTGATCATGCTCTTTGCAATCCCACTGGATTTCAGGAAATGGTTAGAGGGCCATTTGTTTGTTCCCTACAAGTGTGGGCATGTGTGTTATCAGAAGAAAGCTCCTTTCTCTTCCAAAACTCCTAATCCAAGGAGAAACTTCCCTCTTCTTATGGACAACTGACAGCAAAATATTGCAACATGAAGATGAGATACAGTGCTGTACATAAACAGTGCCTCTTCTTTGCATGCCTGGAAGCTCTCTGGTATCTGGATAACCTTATTTCAGGAATAAGAAGTTTTGAGCCCTTATGAACAGAAACAGAAGTGTCCCTGGAGCAGAAGCAAGAGTGTGGTTGAGCAGATCCAGCCCTGAGAAGACACTTGAACCTGCCTAAGCAGTTCTGATATCCTGCAGCCGGCAGTGCTCGTGTTCAGAATCCCAGATACTGAAGACGCAGGCACGTATATCCCACAGGCTACAGGAGCACAGCTAAATCAAAGGTAGGGCATTTTTATAAAAGCCATCCAGACAACATGAGGGCCACTAAATGCCAGTGACCTGAAGTTCACTGTAGCTCACCCTTCCACCTTGGAATAGGCTTGATGTGGTTTGTGAAGATTGGAAATAACATGGAAAACAAAACCAGGTGAAGTCTGTACAGAATAGTGATGAAAGCCTGGTGTGTGAGCAGGAGAGCTTGCAGAGAAGGACTCCTGGAGGAGTTTCATCTTGATGTCAAGCTGCTCGCCTTCACGAGAGCCAGTGATGAATTTTGCCCCACTGAGTTATGCCGTCCTATGTGACTGTAGCTCTGTTTATTTAGAAATCTTTCTGTGGTGGAGGGAATTTACGAGCCAGCAATATTTCTGCTTTATGGCACTTCCTTCATCCACATTCCTTCGTCTGGTCATTTCCATGGGCCGGGCCCACAAGGAGAGGTCAGGGGGGCACCCAAGTGGTATCTAGAGGCTCCAAATGGAAACATGTTTTCTCACGCAAAAATAAATAGGGGAGAAATGTTTCCATTGCAGAAGAGGAACAAAAGCTGGGATCGCAGCAGAAAGCAACCAGAGAACAGCAAGCTGCCCAGGCAAGGCAATTAACAGCATTTAACATCAGCCATATTCTGTACATAACACGTCTGTTCTAGTGACTCCCCTTTTCCCTTTGGCATATTTTAAGTTTGGTTGCTTTAAATAGCAGTTGAAATGCAACATAAAATGGCAGTTACATCTGAGTCTGCATGAACAACCATGGAATAACCTGAGGTGTAAGCATGTTTCTTCTTCAGTCTGTGTTTGAACACAAAATGGCAACTCCTTCTGGACAGCAAACAAGGATTTTACATATGAAGTTTCAACAGACCAAAAAACAAAAAATTGTCTACTGATCTCATTTCTGCCCTTCTCAGGAGCTGGATGAGCATCCCAGCTGGGAATACAACTAGAGCTGCCTGAAAATCCATTTTTCATCTGATTTCCTCATTAAAAGTCTGCTGCAAAACGAGAATTTTAAGTCTATAACCCCCCAGATAGCCTCAACGAAAGACCAACTCAAGCCTAAGGGGTCTACAAGATCAGCACAGTCTCACTGAAATGCGACAAGCACCCAAAGGAGTACTGGGACTGGTGTCATAGCTGGGATAGTTCCAATTAGGCTCCCATTTCCAGGTGGATTAGCAAGGTGCCACATAGCAGGGTAGACCTAGGGAAGTCCTGTCACCATTGTGGCCATGTATCTCTCCTCATGCATATCAGACCTACAGGACAGAGGGCTTCCCTTCTCCATCTGCATGCAGAATGTCACCTGCAGTGGAGGATCTCCATTACTTTAACACTTTCCATTTACTTATTATGAGTCCTGCTGGTCTTGTTTCTTCTTTCCCACCCCTGGATGGCTGTATTTCTGCTTTAGATTAAACAAGTAATTCCCACACAGGCAGTTTGTTCAAAGTCCTACAATGACAGACAGTACCTTAGAAAGACACAACGTGTTGATTTATCTTAGGTTACCAGCTACAGCACGTGGTTTAAATCAGATTCAGGTCCATAACAGTGATATAAGAGAGAACTCTGCTTTATGGTAGTGAGGGGAGCACATCTCCCTTAATCACACACAGATTTACAGTTGAGTAGAGGCTGGGCTGCCTATTTGTCCTTCAGTATATAAAACATAAACACACATTCAGACACACAGAGCTCATCTACTCTAAACACCTACTAAGAATTCCAGATTTCTCCGCTGCAATCTAAATACCTTTATTATTACATCTATTCCTGAAAATGTATGCAAACTAAATTCCGTTCTCATCCAATTCTCATCTTCTCCTGAGAAATGAAAATACCATTCCCAAAGAAGCTGGTTTTGAGGCTTCATGTAGACATTGCCATTTGGGTAAGTACGGCTGTGTAACATGCAGAGATCTTAACATTCAGTGAGCTTGAATCTGAGTCTTAGTTTTCCAAGACAGAAAACATGTACCACCCCCTACTTTTCTACTGCTACAACAGCCCACATGAATGCTCCTCATAAGCTCTAAAGAAAAACCAGTCACATCAGCATATGCCATCTCCAAGCAGCAGTTTGGTTTTGTATCGAGAGGCACGAAGTGTGTTCATCTAAATCTGTTTCACAGCTGGATTGCTGTGAGACAATCTCTTCTCAGTAAAAGAGGTTCAATGACAAGTTGTCAGACAACTGTATTATCTTAAACTGCCATGCCATTTTAACAGCTCTATCAAAATCTAAATCAGATGGGTCATTCTGAAAGGCACAAAGCAGGACAAAGAGCCTGTTTCTTAGTGGCTCTTCAGAGCAGTGAAACACCTCATAGATATGTGTGGCTTTGAAGAGAGAATCCAAATATGGGTCATTTGGGTCTTGCCTGAAATATGTTGCACAGTTTTTTCTTGGCAAAGTCAGTTCTACCAGAAAGCTTCAGAGAAAGCTTTTAAAATTGCATTTACCATCAGATACAACTCAGACACGACATTTGTAATGTCATCAGAGCAAGATTGCTGACGTGAGTAACAGTGTTGGCAGTGACTTCCATGGGACCAAGATTGGGTCCAATATTCACATTTCCTAGGCATTCTTTGCTAAACATTATTTTACATAAAGAAGCATTTGTTTGGACTCCAGATGTTCAAGTAACCTTCTGTCATATTCTGTCTGCATCCCAGCTCTCCCATCTGTGATTCGAAGTGTTATAAGGAAAAAGTGGAAAGATTTATTTTGATCTCACTTCCATCTGTTTTACACTTCACTGACTCTCCTCTTGATGTGCACCAGTGTTTGAGAACAGGGCTAAAGCACAGCACTGCTCATACCAGTGTAGATTCAGAAGACGGGCATTTACTCTGAACTGACCTTAGGCAATTACTTGCAGAGTTATTTGGGATAAACAGTTGTGAAACGGGAAATCAGCAAACCCCGTGCGGGCAGTTGTTCAGGGAGAAGAGCATCTGCTATGAAACACTTCAACTGTTACCAGTGCTTAACAGATGGGCACTGTTGCAGCTAATGACTGTGAAATACAAACTTTACCACTTTTCTGAGCAACACGTAACAAAGTTTCTACAGTATGTCCAGTGCTGATATCTCTGTTTACTCACAGTGGCCTGAAGGCAGCCCTGGCTTGAAAGCCTGGGGGCTTCAGGATCCGTGCCAGCCTTGATTATAGGATAGGAAACTTTTCCAACCTGAGCAATCCTATGATTCTATGAGCACTCCCCTTAATATCTGTGGTTATAATAGACCTCATAAAATAATCTGATTTGGGTGAGAATGGTCCCTGGTCAGTGATGGAGGGATGCTCCTGATGAGCATCAAAATCACTTTCTGTGCTGTGGGGATCCTCCCCCTCCAGTTCCCAAGAAATGCTCTCCTATCTCAAGGCTTGCCCACAACAGAGTTCCTGGTGGCTGAGGCTGACAGGGCAGAGATACATTTTCACCAGTTTGAAAACATTCAATATTAGTGTCAGGGGTTCTGTGTGGGCACCTAGGAGGAACCTAGGGTTTGCACCAGCTTCTGAAGTTCAGCTATCTAAAGATTCCAAGTGGTGAAGACATTTCTCAAAGCAGTTAAAGACTCCTGGTTCTACATTTAATTCTGTAAGCATTCTGCATTCAAAATCCTAGCTGGAGCTAGCGGGATTATGCAGCATGGGAAACCTGTGTTCCAAATGGGTAAAAGGTATCCACAAACCATACGGGAGAAAGCAAAACAAAACAAAAAAACCCTATCCAAGAAATCTGGACTGACACAAACCTTCTGCTTCCATCTTCCCTCTGGCTCAGCAAAAACGGGCAGCTGATCTAAGGCAGCGGGAGTGGGTTTGTATCACTTCATGCAGCAAGAAAAACTTCTCTGAGCACTTTGTCGGAAAGAAACTATTAACACAGGAAAGAAGAATTAACAGAGACTGCAGTAATCCCTGCTACAAATGAGATGGACCCAGTTTCTCGCCCAGCTGCATCGCTGGAAATCCACCAAGGGAACTTTTTTGGACACAGAGATTCTCAAGGGCCTGGTGCACAAACCATGTCACACAGATTACAGGAAGCTGTATAAAATGTAGCGTTAGCATTTTTTACAGGAGAGCTGAAAATTTCCATGCCTGGTCCAGAATAGAATCCCCTGATGCTCAGCTATCCTGTTCCTCCCCAGGCCTGGCTGCTGGACCAACCCTAGCACAGCCAGCAGCCCTAGGTGATATCACTTGCTAACTATGAAGTTTGGGATTGAAATGCCTTGTTCTTTCTCATTTTGCTTGCCAGCACTATCCCCCAGCTCCAGTCAGGGCCTCTTATTTTCCTGAGAATTGAATTTAACTGAAATAGTAATAAAGATGCTTTACATGCTTATCTAACACCAAGAAGAATTGCTGTGAGGATTATTGGCATGTGGAATGATCTCCTTTCAGACATTCCATAATAGTGTGACTATTAAGCTAAAAGATCGTCAATAATGTGTCATTTACCTTGTTTTTGAGTGGTGGAGAAAGGAGTAAGAATATAAGGTTGAAGAAATAGAGGAGAAGAAGCTGGAACCTCTACATACTCCTGGCAGCAGGCAGGGAGACAAACCCCACCTGTGCCTGCAGCACACTTTGATGTATTTGTAAGGCGCTGCAATAGCACATTCATTTCCAAACGTATTTACTCACGGTGGTAGCCCAGCCAGCTGGTGTGTGTGTATCAGATATACAGGCTGGAAAGATCCCTGCTCAGCAAAAGATGATGATACTGGTGAAGAAACATGGCTGCTTTCTCTGTGACTGCACTTTCCTTGTATCTCCTAGTGAAAATAGGAGCTTCTGCTTTTAAATTTTGCTTTTCTGAGAGGTAAATCTTTTACAGATTAGAGGAATGTAGCATTTTGCTGCTTCTTTTCCTTGCACTAAAGGAGAGAGCTGAGACACTCTAGGCTCATTTAAGAAAAAAATGCCCACCTCAGGTTGTATTTTTTTCTCTCTGTGATCTTTCTTGGCTTAAGAAAGATATTCCCTCACCTCTGGAGCTAGATATCAAAGGGAAGAGATGTACAATAACAGCAAAAAGAAGATAGAGTTCAGGCTTCTTCACTCCCACAAACTTTAGAATTAATTCAGGGAAGGTGCCTCACAAGGCATTCCAAATCTTCCAGCACTGTCAAAACATGCAATACTGGTCTCAGAAATCTGATGAGGGCCGTGCAGGATCTGTGTTATTAACACCACGCCACACTGCAATCCCACAGCATTTCTCCAGTGCCTTAATGTGGTACCTGTGAGTCGGAGCAGGCCTGGCATGGAGACCCAGCAGCCATATAGTATGCAGGGAAGCCCTTGCTCTCACTGGAGAACCATGATGGTACCCATGAACTTACTACAACATGAAAGTACTCACTTTATAGAATCATACAATCATTAATTAATCATTAATCATAACCCTTGAAGAGCTTGTACTTGGCCAGGATCACCCAGGTCACAATCCCCTGGTGCTCAGCAGCAGCTGGTGTCATTGTGCCTGTGCCACCACAGCCCTTCCTGATTCACTTGGCAAGCTCACACCCAACTGACAGATAGCATCAGAAGGATTTGTTAATTATCCCCCAAAGCATCAAGGCCCCAACTGGTGCCACCTGCCATGGCAAGCCCTACTTTTTTCAAGAGAGGCCACCTTGATCCCCATCAATTTCAATGTTCCCTTTATATTCCAGAATAAACTCTCTAGATGAAACAACCACCATCACCATATGTTGGATGAGGAGAGCTCTGCAGTAGAAATAGATTCTGCTATTTAAAATAAAAAATCCATTCTATGAAATATTCTACCAGAAGGGAAGTTTTGCTTTTGGCTCAAGATTCCCTGTGCCTGGACAAATCATCTCAGCAGACAGAGAATGCCCTGAAATAGAAATAATGAAAACACTGACAGTGCCTTCGTCTAGCAGGCGGGACCGATGCTGCCAGGCTCTTCCCTGCAGCATGAGAACA
>PPHD01011924.1:0-18430 GCA_002909625.1 Bambusicola thoracicus
TTCATCACAGCAACCTCTCTGTGCCATATTTAACCCCAGTTGGGTGCTGTGTGTTGTTGTGAGAGCTTTGTTAGAGTGTGACTACTGGTTGCTCTTTTGTTTGAGCCTTTCAAGACTTTCATCTCAAGGGGCTTCAGGGAGGACTAACCCGTGTTAGAATAACCCATTTCCAAGCCTGAGATCAGAGTACATTATCTAAGTTGTTTGAAGAGGGGAAGATAAGGTTTGAAAAATCCCTGAGCGTTTTTACTTTTATTATATTTATATAAATCAAGATAAAATGGATGGACCTTTTTCTGAAGGAATAAGAGGCTCCTTCAGAGCAAAAGAGATAAAGATGCGACATCTCCAAGGCAAATCCTGTGAGAACAGGTCTTCAGTATTTGACTGTTATCCGACATGCAAAGAGGCCAGGTCATCAGAATGGAAATGAAATGGACATTCCTTAGTTGTACTTCTCTCCAGCAGAGGGTACTCGGAGCTCAGAAATGCCTCATCTCCCTGTGCCATTTCTGCAATGCGTTTCAGCCTGCCTTCAGCCGCAGTCTCAAACCCAGCTCTACCACTGCAACACTGTAACAGGTATTTTCCCATTAGAGATTTGTTGACAACTCTCAATACATTTTCTTACCCTGCAAGCCAGGGTTATACAAGAGCTAGAGAAAATTCCTTAGAATTGTTCTCTGCGTGGTCATTCACTTTGGATCACAAAGTGTTACTGCAGGACATCGCATCTTACAGCACAACACATTTTCAAAGATCTTAGAAGTGGCAAAATTTTAGAAGACAGAAAGAACTTATATGAGCTGTATTCATAGAATCACAGAATGGCCTGGGTTGAAAAGGACCACAATGATCACCCAGTTCCAACCCCCTGCTATGTGCAGGGTCGCCAACCAGCAGCCCAGGCTGCCCAGAGCCACATCCAGCCTGGCCTTGAATGCCTGCAGGGATGGGGCATCCACAGCCTCCTTGGGCAACCTGTTCCAATGCATCACCACCCTCTGGGTGAAAGCCTTCCTCCTGATATCTAACCTAAACCTCCCCCTATTCCTACCCATTCCCTATATTCCTACATTATATACAGTTTGTTAGGATATTTTAAATCTGACACACATTTAGAGAATCAAGATGCTTGAATTAATGCTTCTTTTCATAAATAGAACAATATGACAGTTTTTCTCTCTTAGCTATGTGTCCCTTAGCTAATATTATCATAAGTTTGTGAGACAGCATTTTGAACGTATGGGGAAAAGGCTGTGGTAAGCTGATCGAAGTTTGATATTCTTATTTTGTTTTAGTTTTTACCTCTAGCAGGTAAGGATTGAAGATCCTTTGCTCTGTGTAACTGGTTCCATAGTGGTTTGCATTTATCAGACAGACTGCCTTTGCTGAGGGTCAGAATGGGAATAGTGTGAGAACTCATGGGTTGAGATAAAGACAGTTAACTCGTTAAAGCAAAAGCTGCACGGGCAAGTAAAGCAAAAAAAGGAATTCATTCACTACTTCCCATTAAATCAAAAATACTACCAGAGAAGGTCCAAGGCAAGAGACAAGATCATGAGATGTAGAGACTTTAAAAGGCAATAACTGAGAGAAGCTGAGCTCTGCCTTCTGCTAAGTTTTATTAGCTCTCTTGACAGTAACAAATTACAAATAACAATAACTGCCCTAAACAGTGTTTAGAAAACAAAGTTTCCTTTGATGAGGTACAAGCATAACTGACAAATAATAAGTACTGAGGCTGTATTTACTGATGTTAGAAGTAGAAAAGCTCAAAGAAAATAGTGATTTAACTGGAATTGTCTAGCTTGTATATTTGAAAAATGGATTTTAGAGACGTACTTGGAATTTATTGACATTCTCTGTTCATATGAAACTGGTGGATGAAACTTTTCACTCTTCTCATGTAAAATAATGGGGAAAAGTGGAGCACATGGTATTTTTACCTTTCTTTCCTTTCTTTGTCTCACCAGAGACAACCACTGCAGAAGCCCACAGTGCATTTCCCTTTGGCCAGGGCCACCTCTCGGATTCAGAAAGAAGGCCTTCAGGAGACTTGGTAACTATTCACATCTCTCAGAACTTACCATGGTTCAAACAGATGGCCAGCAGGAAACTCATCTTTGGCCAGCTTCCCAGGAGAATTTTTTCCAGGGAACCAAACACACAAGAAATATGGGACTGCTTCTTAAATGAAATCTGAAATCTCACCCAAAAGGAAGAGAATGAGCAAGTGAAATATGATTGAAAGTGTTGTGAACTTGGCATGTCAAATCAGTGTCAAAGGAAAGGACAGGTTTTCTTTTGCTTTCTTATTGGAAAAGGATACCATGTTATCTGTGAGGCCATGATCTTTTGCAGCGTAAGAAAGGTGAACTATGGGTCTCTGAGCCCTCTTGGTTCCATGATATGTGGGACTGTTATCCCAAGAGAAGAAATTCCAGTGAAGGCTTCATGCTCGCAATATTCACTGTATGACTGAAGGAATGACCAAGCACAGGTAGAAGCCAGCAGAAGCACCTTCTCTTTCAGCTTTCTAATTCAAGCTGTGTAGGATTAAAGACAGGTGCCTTTGCTCTCCATGTGATGGCACTACTCAAACACACGCTTTTCCTTTTGAGTTCTGTTGTGTAATTTGTCTTAATAAAAACACTGAGCTCTGGGTTTTTCCAGAATAAACTTTTCGGGATAAAAGAATAAGAACCTAAGAGCTTGCATAGGTCCGGGCTGAGCAGGTCAGGCTGCAGAGAAACAAACTGACAACAGGGATCATCACAGGTGAGTGACAAAATGAAGGGATTTCAATTGTGTGCCAAGTAAGGGAAGCCAAAATACCAATGGATTGCAAGGGTGCCCAGGTTCAAGCTGCATGTCATCACATATGGCCAAAAGTATGAGAAGCACACCAATGGGAGAAGGCAAAGCACCAACAGATGAGAACAGATTGCAAATTGATGGGACTCATCAGTGTGCCAAAGTGTGTGTCCAAAAGCCCAAACAGCACAGCAGACAGAGTGCCAATATTGTGCCAACAGCAAGGATTAGATCACGTATGGCACAGCAAAGGGGAAAAATGAAACAGCTACGCTGTGTCAGTCACCAGGAACTACATACTGCTGGAAAACATTCAGTTCAGCCATTGCTCACAGGTTATCTTAAAACAATCTTCTGGACTAAGGATTCTTTTTCTCCAGCTACACGGATAGAAGAGTTTAAAGAGGACAGTCTACAAGAAAACAGTCACAAAATGTAAAAGTGAAAGGCAAGTTATGTCTCCACCAACCCCAAAGCCAGCAAAATGCTGAAGGAAACAAGAAGGAAAACAGCAACCATTTGCATGGAGAGACTGCTAAGAAAATACCTTGGTGTACCAGTGTGAGGAGTAAGAGAAAAGAGATCCTTCCCATGGGCAAGTTTGGGAAGAAAATTTTCTTAAGGTGACCTGATGTCTCCCATAGCACACACTCCACTGAAGGCTGGTGCTAAAACTTGGGGGGAACAGGTTAATAACGATGACAGAGGCCACCAGCCCATCTCTGGTGCCCATTGCTGCTTGCCCAACCATGCACATAGGTAGAGGAACGTCTCTGCCTGCCCAGAATTTGCAGTCCTGGGTTTAGCAGCTTTGAGAAAGGTATTTCTGCTCTAGTGCAGCTAAAGGGCAGCCGATCCAGGATAGCTGTGCATGCACGTGTGCCCCCATGCATCACCACGGTGGTGTTGTCAGTTTGCCATGCTACAATAGCTACCAGGCCAGCATGCACTGGCTGCACATATTTAAGTCCACCAGGGCAAGTTTGGGACTGGCTCATGTTTTTTGCTTTTCAGTATTACACGTCTGTGTGTCAGCATTTCTCCCAGAAATGTTTTTCATTTGTTAAAGGCAGACACAACCTGGCAACCAGCAGTTCTTCCCAATGCCAGTCAGTCACTTCTCAGGCCTTAAAATAATTCAAGGTTCCTCAATATTGCACTGAGGAAGGAACAGCCAACTGTAACCCACATAGCAAAGCTGTGAATAACAGTAGATGGATTCTGGTAAGTACTGGTCCCAGTTGTGAGGGCAGGGGAGATGATAAGCACCAGGTTGCTTTTATCTGCACTTTGCTCCCTCTCACAAGTCTCCTCTGCCCTTCGCAGTCTCTTCCTGTACCCACAAGTGTTAGAAAACACAGCGATATGCCTGTTCCCTTTGCCTATCTGATGGCGAGAACTTGAGAAAGTGCAACAGCCACTTAGTTCAATTTTCTGCTTGCCTTCCACAAAGATCATCCCTTGTTCCATGTAGGCCAGATTACGTCAACTACTGATGTGGGACACCACCCTGTGCTATGAAAATCACTAGTCAGTGGGACACGTAGCTCCACTGTACACAACACCTTCTTAAACGCCAGTTCTTGGGGCACTGCAAGCTGGTGGCTCATTTTTGGACCCTGAGACAGATTAAGTGACAAAAGCAAATGCCTGGAGGGAGTCAGAGCAGAAACACTCCTGTTTCACCCGCCTATTAGCAATCTTTCCATGCATAGCAACAGCACTGAGGACTGGCTTAGCTCTACCCTCACTCTTGGTGATGGCTGGACATGTTGGGCTAGCAATTACTGGGGAGTTCTCACAGCCCCATGGAAACTTTTTGCTGGAGATAACCCTAAGCTACCAGAGGAACCATGCTTACAAGGTAAATATAAGGCACTCTCCCCACCCTCTGTTATCAGACAAACCACAGTAGTAATTTCTGGGCAAGTAAGTTTATTGCAGTAAGGAGAAAAGCTTTCCATATTTCAGTCTCTACCTTCAGCAAAAGTACAGTTCCAAAAGTCCACACAGCAGGGCTGCTCTCTTCAGAGAAACCCTGGCAGAGCTGAGCACTAGCAACAGCAAGATGGGGAAATGTACAGAAAAAAAAGTGGAAACCAAGAGGATGCAAGCCTGCTTGGAGCTGATTGTCTTATGTTTTGGGGTACACGAGAATCCCAGCAGCTGTGTTTTGGTTTCCCTCTGATGGGTTTATCTGGAGTAATGACAGCATTACAGGGAGTAGCCCATAGGTCACAGGCAGGATTACTTACTGTTGTTTCTTTCCGAGAAGGACATTCATGTTGTTGTGATGCTGTGCTGCTGTGCTAAGCTAAGCAAGTGACATAAGTATCTGTGACCCTGGCTCCCATTGCACCACTGTCTGAAAGTTCAGCTGAAAGTTGAATGCTCAAACAGCCCATACCTGCCCTCTAGCTAGCTGCAAAACAGGAAAACCAGCAGCAGCACTAATTTTATACTGATAGATCAGAAGGTGCAAATGCACTCAGCCATGCTCTAAGTGGAAAACATTTCAGTTTTTGATTGCCAGCTTTGGCAAGAGATTGGTCAATGGAAAGGATGAATCTGGACCAGAGCATCACTCACATTACTCCCAATGGCAATGGTGTGCTCGCTTTGCTGAATAGATGGCACGACCACAACTGAGGATAAGATTGCTGAAAGATGAGGAAAGGCTGGGGGAGGTGGGTCAGTTCCATCTTGCTAGCAGGTTTTCTAGCTCAAGCCTGAACCCAAAAGCTGAGCACACCAGAGCTGACTTGTTCTCAGTGGACCACCTCTGCTTTTGGGCTGCAGCTTGGCTCTAGGTAAAGCCTGAAAGATGGCATTTTACCACCAAAAGAGCCTGTGAACGGAAAAAAATGGGGATGCAAAGAGGTCTTCATCTACACCAAGTGAGGCGTGTGGAGGAATGCTGACCTCCACGTTCAGCAGCAATGATAAAAGGAACACCTCAAGTCCTGTTGGACAGGGGAAACAATGTGCTGATCCACATCTAGCACTTTGGAATGACATTTTTGCTGCCAGAAGTCCGGAGAGTTGGAAATACACCTGGCATTCTGTAGGTAGGTTAGGGCAGGAGCTCTTTGCCTTGACACATAGGATACAGCCAAGGAAGGACAGCACAATTAATGGTTTTGTGGCAAAGAATAATAACCGACAAATTCCTTCAGTAAAGAACACGTTATCAGTCCTTGTTATCAGCAGCAGAGGAAACAGCATCTCCCAATCATCTGAACGTTTGTTTTCTGGCAGGAGGGAGACCTGCAGTGGCACTCCTGCTGTCCCTAGTGTGTCATGCCAGCTGCTCCTGCTGGGGTGCAGAGAGCAGAGCCAAGTCCTGAAGTGAGCTCCCAAATGTACTCATGACAGCAACAGCAGGGTCAGAGTGACTTGCACTGGTTAACGCCCTGCAGCTGACGTCAACATGCAGCACCTAAAGGGAACAGCTGGGCAGTCCATGCTGGCTCGTTTACCCACCAAGAGGAGTTGAAAGCACTGGATCATACAACTAAATTGCTAGCATGAGCTGAGATAAATGCTTCACAGTCAGTTCAGCTACATCTGCAATATACTTACCAGCTTGGGAAATGTGATGTAGGGGACCCTAGGACAAATAGGAAGAAGGATGGGATGTGTTTTCCCCACACAAAATCCCAAGCCGTATTTCAAGATCTCATTAGAAGTTTGAATTAGTTATAATCCTTTCTGGCTTTAATCTCTGCGTGCAAGACAGGCAACTTTGTCCTCTTGCATTTCAGTTTTGCCCTGAGCAGAAAGGTGGGCTCTGTTTCACCCAAGCAATGGACATTTCTCCATTTTGGTGAGGGGATAATCGCAGACCTGTTTCCATTATGCATCACTGTCATCTCTGGGAGACAAATTGACTGACACTGATGAGCTGTCTGAGGCAAGGGACATTCCCAGGCCTCTGTGGTGATCATCCTGGTCATCTTCTTCTTCCTTCTCATCCTCTTGCAGATCTTGATCACTGTCATCATCATAATCTACT
The DNA here is from genome assembly GCA_002909625.1 of Bambusicola thoracicus. Lineage (NCBI taxonomy): Eukaryota > Metazoa > Chordata > Aves > Galliformes > Phasianidae > Bambusicola > Bambusicola thoracicus. The sequence goes on from PPHD01011924.1 coordinate 6,833, forward strand.
GCATTGTCATTAATCACTTCAACATTCTCTCCACTTGGATCCACATCAGTCTTAAACCACACAGCTTTGTATCCTGGGTCCCCCTCATTCCTGTCCGTTTTCAGGATAGATTTCACTTCCTTTTCATGCTTAGTGTCTTCTTCCACCTTTTCCTCTTCTTCTTCCTCTTCTTCTTCCACTCTCGGGTCAGAAGTGATGGTGGAAGCTGAGGAAGTCTGCGGGAGTCCATGAATTTCTTGTTCACTAGAGGATGTCAAGAAAAGTGATGGCTGCTCTATCTGGGTTACATTGATATATGCTGGGCTTTCCTGAGCCTTGGCACTCAGATCTGGATGTTCATCTTGTCTGTAAGCTTGATTGTCATAGCTTCCAGGGAAATCCTTGGAGAACTACAGGAGAAGAGACACCTTGTGAGTGTATTGAAAGGAAAAGAAATTGGCTGGGGGAGTGTGGCTGAAGTGACTTGGATGGATTTTGCCCAGTATAAACCAGCAAGATCCTATTGATAGTTGTGGGGATATGTTCACTTTCTGCACTGGGAGAAAAAAAGACTTTCATAGGGGATAATTTCCCACGATTTGCAATGCTATTATTTCTTCCTTCCAAGACATGCTCCTTACAGCTGCAAACAAGGCAGTTTTCCTTTCAGGGGAGTTGAGACTCCTCATCCTAAGGCAGAGATCATCATCCAGTCTGATGACCTGAGCCCTAAGCATAGAAGGTACGAAGCTGTCAAAGACCTGAGAGAGCCAGGGATGGATGGCTCAGGTGCAGACAATGCATAGAATCACTGAATACCCTGAGTTGGATGGGACCCACAAGGATCATCACCTTCACACAGATGTGTGATATTTGGAAAGCCCATCCATACTTGAAACCCGCCTCAGGTCTCTAACAACTTCTAAACAGGGGCCAGGTACAAAGAAGGCACTTACTTTTTTATTAATCAGGAACTTGACCGTCTTTCCATATTGTTTATATATCATCAGTCCAAGGAAGACTAAGGCAATTAATAGCAATGCAGCTAAGATACCACCTAAGATACCCATATCCTGTGCAGTGTATATCTTATCAGAGGAGGAGATTTCAGCTACAAGAAAAAAAAAACAACAGCGTTATGAAGTCCAGCAGTGTCAACCAACTTTTTTACTACAACACTTCCATTTGGGGAAAGATCCAAACAGTTTTTGAAGGGCAAAGAAGCATCTTATGCTGCAGAATGTGTCAGTGGGATATTGAATAAGATCTGAGGACATTCGGTAGCTGTCCAAGAAGAATATTATAACTTGTGTGCAGTTATAAGAAATGGAAAAAGCACTCATTTACAAGTCTATGATGTTTGCCCCGTGATTTAAATAAGCAAATATGTGCACAACTGTGTTAGGCAAACAGAATTAGAACTAGGTAGCTCCTGCCTGTTCCCACCTCAACCATTTTCACCAGCATGCAAAACTAAGATGCATTTGGACACCTGTCTGTGAAAATGTAAAGCTTGCTTTACTATGAAACTTCACCCCTGGCACTGATGAGTATTTAAAAATAGAGACTAAATAGAAAAGGAATAGGACTGTGGTCCTTGGGAGGACAGCAGTTGGCTCTGATGTCAGTATGAACAGCCAGGTCAGGTTTGACTTCTTTGTATTTTACCACTTGAGAGTACAGTAGTGTATCCTTATGCTGAAGGCAAAGATACTAACAGCCACAAGAAAGAAAGAGATCCTGTCATGAGGATGTTTTGCTATGATTCTTCTTGCAGTTAGGCAAGAGCTGTTAGGCTCTTTTGGAACTGGGGAAAGTTCCTTTTCTTTCCAGGAGAAGAAAAGTAGTCACAGATATCCTTAAGGCCTTTAATTTCTCTCACAAAGCAGAGTGATTCTAACAGGAGCAATTGCTAGGAGTAGTTTATGCTTTCAGCCTCTGGATAGCAGAAGCATGTTTGCATGGAGATCATCCACATTACAGCGGACAGATAGTAACTTCTTTAGGGTTAATCAGCTTTGCTTGTACAAAATGACAACTCAGTTGTCATTGGGTTTCTTTCTTTAAGATCTCCAGCTTCATTTTGTAATGTAAATTAACCTCTCTAAAGTTTAATGATTAATGAAACACAACATTTTCCTCCTACTGCCCTGTTTATGACAATGGACTTTGAGTACTCTCTCTGCATTTGATTGCACTCTCAGTTTATCATTAATAAGCCCTTGAGGGTTTAGGACGTCAATGCATTTTTAATCCTTAATCACGTCTCCTAGGGAGCCACAGCCCACAGGCCTGATGTGGAGCCCCACCACACTCAGCTCCTTCCTTCTGTGCTGTGCCTCCATCAAAGCTAGCTCAGCTTGGTGGGATAACTCACTCTGAGGTCAGTGAACCAGAAGACAAAAGATGCCCAATCTACCTTTGGCAGCGGTGATCTCCACTGTGACGACAGTGCTCCCCTCCTGTAGACTCACTGTATCTTTTGCCACAGCCTGTGTGGGGGAAAAAATAGTTTGTCTGCAATGATATTTTCCACAAGAGGATGGAAGAAACAATTCTGATGCTAGTGCCAGATAAAGCCTGTATCATGCAGAGTGCATTAACTACCACTTCATCTCCCTCCATCCCTACGTATTTGTGAGACAGATGTCTGGGGCAAAGATTGGCCTTATGTTGCATCCCTTATCTAATGAAATTCCACCCTTGTTACTCCTTTCTTGTTACTTTCCCTTCTTCCCACAGTCCTGGATGAGGTCATGAAGAAAGTTGCCTTACCTCCATGATTGCAGTCCCCGGTGACTGCAGCATCACACTAGTCAGGATGAGTCCATCTTTGGTTGCAATGAAATTGGTGTTGTTCCTTATGTAGTACTCAATGTTTGGGTTGACTTTCTGAAAAAACCAGAAGAGCAAATGATTAAACCTCACTGTGTTTTGAGTGCATCTTTGTAAGAGCCTGTCAGCAGGCCTTGTCAAATTTGCATTAAGTATAAGCAGATGTATAGAGTAGGAAATAATTCTGTCATAAGAAGGTAAGAATGTATCCTGGAAGTTTTGCCTTCAAAAAACATCCCAAGTCTTAACCAGCTCATGTTGGTGTCATTAATATTTCCACAAATAAAACACATCTGTTTTGCAAGGGATCTAGTAATTTTCATAGAATCATAGCAACATTAAGGTAGGAAAAGATCAAGTCCAACCACCAACGCATTGCCACTGTGCTCACTAAACCATGTTGTTCAGTTCTTGAACATCTCCAGGGACGGTGACTCCATCACTTCCCTGGGCAACTTGTTTCAATTCTTGATCACTGTTTCTGAGAATAAACTTTTCCTACTATCCAGCCTGAATCACCCCTATTGCAACTTCAGGCCACTACCTCTTGTCCTAGATGAGAAAATCGATGAGTTCTGTCTTTAATAGGGATACAAACGGGGATGTAAATGAAGAAGAATCCTTTCTCTGAGATCTGCGCTGTTATTTCCTTTGTCTCAAGAACTATCACACTTTTCTGTGTTTTACAGGGGAGAAGAGAATGGCTGGTCAGTTTCTCTCTTCCCCTTCTCTCCTTCTAATGGTTTGTTTCTAAGAATGGCTCCTTCAAAATGAGTAATTACAGGGAGAAGGTTAACTATTTCCAGCTCTGGACTGCAAGACCCTGCTAGTTTGGTCTCTGTAGACTGTCTCCTCTTCCCAGCCTCGTTCACAAATAACTATCCTTGACCTGGCCGGGAGAAGACCTCTCTGTATGGGATCCTGCCTTTCTGATCTCTTCTCGGAAGCTCACATTTGGACTCGTTCACAATATTTGCTAATTCTGGGCTTATTTGGCATGTTGTTTTGCAGTAAATCAGCCAGCCTACCTAAATCTAAGTGGGACTGGTCCTTGGAGGAAAAGAGTCCAGCAGCTTCTCCAGATTAGACCATACCACAAATGATACTAATCTGTGTAGAATTCCCAGATCAATATATGGGACACTAGAGAAAACAATGTGCTTGTCTTTCCCCGCCTCCCCCTCCCCATGTTTGCTTATCCTGCTTTAAGGCTGGAGCAGTGATGAAGAATCCAGTGCATTTTCTATTTCTTACATCAGGGAAATCATCATCCAGCGCTGCTATCATCAGGGGGCCTGAAGAATCACCAGCTTGGAAGACAAAGCTTCTTGGGTCCAGGCCAACAGACACTGTCCCTCCATAGATTCTGGACTCGAAATATGGTGCATGGTCACTTTTATTGATGACCTGAATTTCTACATTGGCTATGGAGTATTTCTGTTTGTTGTTGACTTGAGTGGCCTGGGGAGAAAGAGAGTGACGTTCCTTTTAGTGATGAGACATAAAAAAGATAGGCTTGATACAAAACCTGTTCCAACCCATGGCTTTCTTTCCATCACTTTCAGTGAACTTTGAGCCACAGGAGGGGAACCTTATGGCTTGTGCTCCTTGTAGTTAAGCTTGCTTCCGCTGTTGGCTGTCCACACCATCTTGGTCTAGTCCTAACATCTGGATGTGGTAAGGGTCAGCTCTGGACAAATTACCATGCTCCAGAGCAAAGCATTGGGATTCCAGCACCAGCAGGCAGAGTCTGCTCAACTTCATGAGGGATTTGGTCAGTTCATTTACTGTCTAAGAGTCCATACCTTCCTTAGTATATATGTGCAGGAGTGCTTTGCAACTTCTTTCTTGAGGAGTTTAACCAAAAGAGGAGCTTGTTTCTAGGAGTAAATGACATTTACTGCTGCGACACAAGCTCCAGTCCTGCCTACAGAAAGCTCTCTACTCATCCGTGCTTTGAACTCAGCAGGATGTCCTCACTCAGTTAACTTGCTTTAATAATATAACACAATCATAAGAGAAAAGGCCTTGACACTCCTGCAAAAGATTTACATGAAAACTGGTATAAGATACTGATCAACTATTAGGTCTAAATGCTTTAAAAAGAAAGAGAGAAAGAAAGAAAAGGATGTGACAAAGTTAGCTTTCATTATTAATGTGATTAATTCCTGACACAACAAGATCCCTGCTTCTGAGGAAGCTAGCTATGCTGGATTTCTGTCTGCAGTGTCATCAGACTTACCATCACCTGCAATAGGTATGAGTTTGGAGAAGATGCTACTTTGTTCATAGTTAGATTTCCCGTGTCTGCATCCACCGAGAATACGTTATCTGCATTCCCTAAAGAAACAGAAAGACCATTCAAACATGGGATCCTTACATAAAGTGACCTGGAGCTCATGGCTCCTCTTGGTGACAGCTAAGAACTAAGCTACAGAGCAGTTGAGTGGGGTTTCACCTTGAATAGATCTGGGCATCTAGCAGGCAGGCATCTCTATTCCGCTTTGTTACCTATCTGACTTATTGTGAACATCATCCTCATTTTGAGTTGCATTCTGCTCTGGAAACACTTCTTTCTCTCTGCTGACTACAGAAGGAGCCTAGGCACAGAAACCTTCTTGCACTGATATAGAGGTAGAAATCAGCTTCCTATATCACTGCTCTGTGTTTGAATCATAAAACCATGCGTGCTGGATGTACATTAACATATAAGGACCATTTTTGCTTGCCTTCCTTAATCTGAGATGCTATAGACTGTGTTTAGACAACAACTCCCTTATTGGGTTCCCACTGACTGTGGGGAGCTGAGGCCACACTACATCCAAAATGGAATCTGAGGTTCAATAAGGTCTTTATTATCAGATCTCCAGGCCCTTAACTGTCACATGCTGCCAATCTCCTCTTGGCAACTGATGTAGGAGATGGAGGAGTAAAGCGGTTTGGAGAAGGTGACAAGTTCCACTCACCACCAACAATGCTGTACACAATCTTTTCATTTAAAATGTAGTCAGGATCGATAGCATAGATGGGTCCTGGCTCCAAGGTGAGTGGTTCAGTCTGCAATGGAAAGGCAAAGTATTACATAATATGCTACAACACCAAATGCTATCCAGTACTCTCCCATCCCAGCATGGCTCTGCTGGTTTTACCTGAGCAGAATCAGATTAATTGCTGGGGAAGGAGGGAGGGAGGGAGAACTTTCACTTTCCAGGGTGATGAAGACTGCATTTGTGCCTGGAGACCAGCACAAGCTCGTGACAGTGATTAGGTGTTAATAGCATGAGGGATGCCATTTTATCATGCCTTCTTACCGACATCTCGGACATGTTGACTCTCCCAGAGTAAGTGCTGCTGATGCAAATGCTTCTGTCCGTGTCAATGAAGGTGCAGGGTAGGAACCAGGGAGATCTGGTGTCAGCTTGCTCAATGATTATGTTTATTGTTGCGGTAGCTGTATGAATGGTTACACTCATGCCCTCGATATTGTCCTGTACCCAAAAGCAAATCGTGTTTGTAAGATGCAGGTTTTATTGCCAGAAGATCCCACCTGAAAAACCAGTGACCCAAGGTCTTTGAGCTTGTTCTAACTCCATTCCGTATCAGGTGTAGGAGCTCATATGAAATTAGCTCAAGCAGTGAATCTTCTGCTGGCATTCTGCTGACAAAGGTGGGCTGAAGGCAGGTCTGGTTGCATCCCTGCAATCACTGTGTGATTATGGAGCTGGGAGGCTGCTCCAAACCCACTGCCCTCACTATCCACCCTCCCTCCTGCCATCCCAGACACCTCCCATTCAGGCTTCATCTCTAGTTGCTCCAAAATAACTTACCATTGCGTACAAGAGCAATGTTGTGGAGTTAAATTTTTCATAATTCAACGCTTTTTGTAAGTAGATTTCGGGGTTATTGACTCCTTTTATGGCAAAATAATCACTGGTGTTCTGTGGGGGGGGAAGAAATGGAAAAGCTCTGCTAGCAGTCATGATCACAGATGGGTTATAAAAATGCTGCCTCTGGATTTACACCAGGAAGGAAATGAAGTCTGCCTTTGATAAAAACTTCTGCAATCTTGGGCAGATCGTGCTATCTCCACTCTGCATTGCGTCTGAAGGCAAACAGGATAAGAACTTCTTTCTCTCTCTGACTCAGTGCAATTCTGGGCTCTGTGAAGTTCAAAGATCTCTCCTGATCTGTTTACGGACCATCCCATTGTGACTTCCCTGAATCCTGTGACTCAAAACGTCCGAGATGAAAGTTTGAGCTGTACCGTGTGATAAAACCATAAACACTAGAGAATTTCAAGATCAGCAATATCGATGGCAGTGTTCTGCTAACCAGACCAACACTTGGCTCTTGCAGAAGCCATACCTCTCCCAGAAGCTGCTGGAGAACCAGATGCCATACAGCCTCAGAGCTGGGGCTCACCTGAATCAAACACAAGGACTTCTTCAGAGCTCCACTTTTTTCCCCCAAAGCAGAAAGGTGCTTACCTGCACCATCGAATCGAGTTTATAGTAGATGGTGTCCAGGTCAGCATCACTAGCACTTACATCTTCACGGGCTACAATGGTTGCATTCACTTTTGTGTCCTGCAATGAAGTTGTTGTGGTTATTCTCTCTATGAAACTGGCTGAAGACGTCTCCCTGGTAGATATCCCTTAGTCCCACAGCACTCGATAACACACTTCTGTGAAATCCTTACCTCGGGTATAACTCTGGTGAGGCTGGTTTCCTTAAACACCGGGCTGTTATCATTCTGATTGATGATGGTCACAATAATTGACAGGCTGTAACTCTGCGGATGGAGTAAAGTGAGAGAATCAAAGAGAAAAGTGAGGTTTAGGGGTTGGTCCTGAATTACCAAGTGATAGAGGGGATGGTGTAAGGAGCATGCTTGGATGGGTGCTGGATGGGGCTGCATTCAGGGTGTGTTTAGACGGTGTGTTGAGGGACGTGGTGCAGCGAGAGCTGTTGGTAATAGGTGTGCAGTTGGACCGGATGATCCTGTAGGTCTTTTCCAACCTTGGTGATTCTATGATTCCACGATTTGCAGACAACCCACAGTGGGGGGGGTTGCAACTTGTTCCCATCCCCGCCATTCACAGAGCCACTCGGACAAGTTGAGGGTTAGCACGTGCTTCCCTGCACTGCCTTATAGCAGAACGGAGGGTTTGGAAGAGCACTCACCTCCACAGCACCTTTCTCACAAGTCAGGGTCACTAACAGCACGGTGTCGGTCTGCATGCAAAAACAAAAACCCAGCCATTTTAGCAATAAACCGACTCCTCCTGAATCAGAAATGCTGCTGGGCTTTATCTTGTTTTCAGGCATATCTAACCATCCCCTTCTTTCTTTTACAGCCATTCGTCTACACTGGGCTCCTGTTTATACCAGAGTCAAAGCTGACTGATCATCAGCTTCTTTGTGATCCCTGTAACACGGCAGAAGAGCTAATTAACTGTTTTCTCCTACTTTAGGTAAGTTCAAACAGAGATTTCTTTTTAAACTGAATGAAACAGAAATGCGCCATGCAGCAAGTACAGCATCGCCTGCAGGGTGTTACCTTTGCCTGCTATTCTTTACTCAAACGTGAGTTTTTACTTTGTTGGAAAGGCATCTTAAGGACACTTGTGGCTGCATACAGAACCCTGCAGGGAGGTAGAATGGTTTGGCAGCATCCTAACTAAACACACTGACCGTTTACGCTGCCTTTATGCTCCACACAACATCACCTCACTGCTCAGAGCTGTATTCAAGACAGGCAAACAGGGATCCTTTCACACAAGTCCTGGAGAGCTCTGAACACTGGAGCTGTCATCCTTCTGGTTTAAAACCTTCTGCTTGCTTTTATTCTTACAGATTTATTGAAAGAAAGTTACAGCAAGCATATCATGCACCCCCATCATCCACGTCCTCTGCCTGTGAAAGAGCCGATCTCCCTGGTAGTGAGCAAAAAACCCATCTAAATTAGGCTTATTTTTCAAAGATATTACCTGTAGGCTTTAGTCTTGGGCCACAGACCCCTGGAAGACCAAGATCTCAGGCTGAAACCCACTGCATCCCAGCGTTACCCACCTCATCCTTACAGCCTGCCCGCTGAAGGCTTACCTCATAGTCCACGCTTTTGATCAGCTGCAGCTCAGACCTCTGGATGGTAAAATAATCACCATCTGGTGAGCTAGGATCAATAATTACAGTGAAATTTTCTTCCACAGAGATAGTGGTCACAACATATCCAGGAAGGTTATTTTCAGGAACACTCGGAGTGCTACTGGGGACAGAACATCCTGGGGGGGAAAAAAGCACACAAATGAATTACAAAATTGCCCAGAATTCATGCTGTATTAGAGCTAGATAAGAACTGGGATCCTTCTGGTTATCTTTGGAGAGAAAGTCCTTGAACAAGACTCTAAAACCCATTTTCTGGCTGCAATGGAGCAGCCTGGTGCCATAGGGGTTATCCTATGGTGACAGACCTTCAACAACTTACCTTGTTGCGCTGTTACAGAGAGCAGCAGAAAGAGCACAGAAGCCAGGAGCCAGTGAGAAACACCCATGGTGAGCTGCGTTGTCGAAGAAATCCCTGTTTCTCATCAAGCTGATCCTCTCCTCTCCCCTTCTCACAGTATCTTCCGCATTCACCGCTTCACAAAGGCAGAAAAACATTGGCTGGACGGAGAGCATTGCTGCACTTCAACCTTTGCCTCGTCGTCTCATTGGATGACTTGTAAGACATATGCTGGTCACGGAACATGATAATGCATGAATTCCAGTTTCTACTTTGCTCCTGGAGCTTTCCTCCCTTCAACTCTCTTTAGCAACGAGGGAGTATTCGGAGCATTTTTACAGGGTGGGTTTTCCTGCTTGTTCTCTGTCATGGTCCAGTTGTATCCACCAGGCTTTATCTCTTCCTCTCTCAGAACTACAAGCTGAAATGCGTGAGGATATTTAGCCTTGGGGAGCTTGTCCTGTTCATTTCTCCTCATCAAGCACCATGTCAAGACCTGGTGGGACACAGGTGAATGCTCCTTAACAAGAATTTTGCCCAGTACTGCAGTAAATCCTTTTAGAGGATCGTTGGAGAAGACAAAAGTCTGGATTGATTTAAGTAAATAAGTGTTTAAAGGACCTCCCATCACTTGCTCAGAGTCTGATTTTATTGTGAAGGCAAAAAGAAGGTTAGAAGGTAAGCACGGTGCCAGGCAGAGGCCACCAGGCTGTGGTTTACTGCCTTGTTGCACCATCGTTTATGTAAGCTGGACTTTGGCCAAACTGTTTAACCTTTTTACCTTAATTTTCCTATATTTAAATGGAGAGAAATAACCACCGTGTTTCTGCTTTATCTCATGTGCACGGAGCATGGCCAGATAGCGCTGTGGGGAAGGGAGCCTCTGTTGCCAGGTAAATGACATCACCGTGCCTCGATCTCTCTCTTCAAGGCAAAGTCTCATTTCATTACAGTAAGTCTTTTCTCAGAGGAAGACGACTTAATGCCAGTCTGGTTTATCTAGGTGGCTGCTTCTTTCCTTATTGTTTTGCTTATGTTCTCAGCTGCTGGCATGTGCGCTGTCAGTGCTTCCTCCTGTGTTGATGTGCACTGCAGCCTTGCAGAAGGAATGGCTTTCCTCATACCCGGAGTCTACCATTTTCTGAGAAGGAATCTGAGAGAGTAGAGGTCCTGGTGTTCATCAGGTGGAAAGTGGGAAATGGTGCGCTGGGCACTGCGTGTATCCAGTATTAAAGTATCTACTGACAGAAGACCTCACGGTCAGGGCAGAGGTAGGGCAAAATGAGGCATATTAATTCATTTCTGAAAATGTTTAAGGTTTCAGTGAAGCCATCTTGGCTGCCCTTTTGTTTCAGTGGCAAAGAAAGCTAGTCCATGTGCAGGTCCCTAGACTGAGATAATCTGCAGTGTTTCTGAGACAGTCTTGTTACTCTCAGTCACCCTGTGATACCCAGATGAGGTGAGCAGAGTGAATACAAAGACGGTGATCAGACTCAGATGCAGCCCTGTGATTACCCAGCAGCTCAACAGGGACAAGGCAGGGGAAGCATGGCTAAGCATTTCTTGCCTCTACCTTGCATTCCTAATGGCCCAACACCAAGTGAAAGTACCACCCTCACTATGTTTCCCAAATTATAGCCAAAGCATTACCAACGTATCTTTGTTGGCCTTTGGAAGTAGACAGTCAGATGCTAACGCAGTAGTAGAAGTGATGTGCTTTGCACAAGCTCCACCTGTTGACACCATTTCACACCAACATGCATTTTAATCTTGATTATCTAAGAGGTTTTATTGTTGCTGGCTGTCTTTTTTATTTTCTTTTTTTTTTTATTTGCTGATCTCAAGAGTTTTTCCGAGGCAAAATCCAATGACTTCCCTCTTTATTTTCAAGGTTGTTTACATGCAAAATCATCTCCTTGGTTGTTTCTGACGGAACGTTGGTTTTCCTTTCACCTTCAGTCAAAAACGTCTCTCTTCCTTCACATCTGTCACCAGCTGCAGAGGGGGCAGATGTACTGGCTGGTAACGGCAGCAGCTTCCTTGGCATCGCTGTCTGAGTAGCTGTGGGGAGGGTGAAAATGAAAAATACTTTGTTATTTCTATGGGAAAGGACCACAGGAAAAGGGAAAAGGGCACCCGGCAGAATTCAGAGGTGATAATAAGGAGGAGATGTGTGACTGGGGGGGCCTGGAATGCTGCTACCTGCTGTCAAACACCTCACAGATGTACAGACAAAGTTATTGACCTCACCACAGAATCACAGAACCCCAGAATGGTTT
>PPHD01011926.1:0-12193 GCA_002909625.1 Bambusicola thoracicus
AGGGGGAAGTTCTTTACAAGGAGAGTGGTGAGATGCTGGAACGGGCTGCCCAGAGAGGCTGTGGATGCCCCGTCCCTAGAGGTGTTCAAGGCCAGGTTGGACGAGGCCCTGGGCAACCTGATCTAGTAAATGGGGTGGTTTGGTAGCCCTGCCCGACAGAGGGGTTGGAGATTCATGATCCTTGAGGTCCCTTCCAACCCATGCCATTCTGTGATTCTGTGATTCTGTGATTAAGCAGCATGGAGATGACAATTTTATTTACATTCTACCCAAGAATATTTCTTTCATGCTGAAAATAAGCCTTTCATTTCAGCTCTTAACAGAACTTGTACTGTGTAATTTGCTGCCTGAAGTAGGTATGTGGTGTCACATGGGACACTACGGGGAGTCCTGCTGTCCCCCAGCTGCTGCTCTGGAAGACATGGGACTCAGCTAAGCTGTGTGTGCTATATGCAATCACACAGGGATGGCATGGCCACCTCAGGGTGCCTAAAATGGTGCTCACTGCCCATGTCTGCAGGTCCGGAACACCTTTATCTACACATCCAGCATCAAATGCTTTAAGCGCACATATGTTCCCTTTTTTTCACACCGATTCCAGAGGACCTCATCCTCAGAAGTGATGCCAAAAAACCACACTTATAACACCATTTTTTCACCAGGTTTCATGCACAGAACTGAAGTCAATGGGAAAGCTGTTGGAGCTGGGGAGATTCGGCCCTGCACTGTAGCACTGACTCTCCAACTGCCCACATCCAGTTCTGGGCATGGAGAGGAGGACAAGGACTTCTCAGGTAGGTTCCCAGTGCCACAAGCAGAGAACAAGGCTTGGAGCTGCCCCACGTAGCTCACCTGCTGGTCTGTGCCTATCATCGCACGGGGCTGCATGTGATTTCCTTGTCATTACTGCCTGCCTTTTGTAAACAGCCAATTATGATTGATGACAAATACCTCACCCATATTTAATCACGAGACACGCATGACTGTATAAGCCAGGTCCATAGCCAACTTGGCAGAGCGCACGTGTGTTTTCACACTAAGGCACAGTCATTCACTCAGAGGGAAGGTTCTCAAACCTCAAAGATGAGGCAGAGGAACATTCCTCTGACTTGGGGTGAGTTCTGGAAGGAGTGGTGGCACCTCTGGGGTGAAGGGCATGCTTTTGGAAGCGCTGACAGATGGCTGTCCTGCTGCAGGACCCAGGTACAGCACTGGGGTGGTGGTACACAGCTTAGACAAAAATCAACATTATTCTCACTCAAGATGTTCTGTGGTTTATCAGTCATGAGAACAAGCTATGAAAACAAGTCTTCTGGGAGACTGGTCTGTCAAGATAATTTGTTAATAGCACGTCCTGGGCTTGGTTTCAGACTCTCGTCCAAGCAAGTGCACCAGGTCATGGCAGGGCGAATGCTGGGAACTGAGTCACTGGCCTCCGAAACACTCTTGCACTCAAGATAGTGTTGGGAAAGCCATGTGTCATTGTTTACAGATATGCTGAAGGCAGCTGAAAAAAGAACTATTTACTTTGTAATGAAACTTGTGGAGTAAAACCAACCTTCTGTTCCATGAAGACTGTTACGTAACATACGCACAATGCTTGCAGGTAGGTAGGATTGGTGATGGAAGCTCTTTACTGACTTACAAAGCAGGGTGACAATGACAACAGTTTGCAACGGGGAAACTGAGGCACAGAGGGGTTGTGTGATGCAAGCATCAATACATTGTGTAATCCTAGACTAAGCTTGAAACCAGGGCTAGTGTTCAGCGCTCAGAACAACATGCATGGACTGCATTAGGGACTTTTCGCAATGATATTACATTGATTTAACCCTGCACAGAAAGACCCCATCGCATTTCAAGGCTATAGGACCTAAATACTTCCTTAGGCTCATTTGTAAGTGCCAGCCAAGAACGTTTTTCTGCACAGCAGTCTCACAGAGGTATCATAAAAGACATCACAAATAAATAAATAAAGTAAAGCAGTGAGGCTGAAATCCATTTGACATGCTAAAGATAATAACAGCATAATAATGAATGCTTCCTTATTGGCCTTACCACTCTTCCATCATCTTTATAACGTTTTAAAATGAATGTAATGAGTGAATGCTTAAGGTGAATGCCAATTATATACTCATTTTCCCCCTTGACTCTTTTGACTCAACTAAGCAGGCATGCAAAACAAGACAATGAGGTCAGTTAAAGACGGTGCCCCAAGTCTGTATGATGATCTGGTGACGGTGATTGGTGCCGAAGATGCGCTCACTCTAAATTGGAGCTCTGGATGTTTGCTCCTGTGGTTGTGCCTTTTTTAAGAGATGACCTAATGGTGGGGAGCTGTCCTCGCAATGTTGGTGGAGATAAAGTTAACTAAGCCGCTTGCTGTTGTTACAGATGGCACAACTTGTCATCCTTTTGACAGACATAAACCTAATCAGCAGCTCCTAACGACAGATTTAAACTCATATAACATACTGCCTTGTCCAGCTGGGCCTACGCTATTTATACTCATGTTATCATTTTCCAATAATATAAACAATATCCAGTTTCAGAATTTCACTCTTCATTTACAGGTGTATTTTCTGCATTAGTGTTTCATCATCGTTAGCAAATGCTCAGGGCTCAGACTTTGCAGGACTTTAACTCAGTCTTGCTTTTGATTTGGGAGGGTTCCCTGGAGACCAGGCTCAGAAAATAACTGTTGTTATGGATAACCAGGTGCTGAATTCACATTTTACATTTCTAAGCAAAGATTGCAATACCGAAAGTAAAATTGGGAAGGAAATCTTCCAAAATCATCTGGAGTGTCGGCTTCCTGAGCCTGGAAACAGCACAGTTCAAGGTGTCAATTCCCCATTTAATCTCAGTGAGATTTTAACACCAAAATCTAATTACGCATTTTGAGCATCAGCTGTAGTTATTTTGGTATTGGTCATTATGACAGATGGAACTTGACAGATGAACAGATGAAACTTGATTCCACAGTTGGTTTCTATTTATCTGCTATTTATCTATTTGTCATTGGGCTGTTCTTTTAGCCCTGGGAAAATTAAAAAAAAAAAGTTAATAAAGTGAATGGAAATGAGCAACATTGGTCCAGCTTTCCTCCAACGGCACCTACGATGTCTGTAACCCAGCTCTGTTGCTTCAGTCCGGTGACTGGAGTCATATTTGGATGTAGGCTCCAAAGTGAACACGGTAATTCTCCCAGTTGCAACAGCTGCTTTTAATGAATCACCAAGCACTTGGAGATACCACTAAATGAAAAAATAACAGCACTTCTCGTCCTAACATGAAACTGTGATCGTCTCTAGCACCCAAAGAGTGGATAGTAACTGTATTTTAAGTCAATGCGGTGAGCACAAAATAAGGCTCACAGCTGTTTGTCCAGTTTAAAGGTCACATAAGGTTGGACGGCATGCAATACCACCCTCTGTAGCTAATGGGATAAACTGAACTGAGATTGTATCTTCTTGTATCCAGATGCGATTATTCTTTTCTCATGTGATCAAACATACATACACTGGAATTCACCAAGTATGGTGATGGAACAGCATGATTTCCGATAGGTGCAAGAGCACATAGATTGACCTCAACCTCTTCAGTCTTCAGATATACGAACAGAACTTGCCATGGAAAAATATCATGAGACTGCAGAACATATTAATGCAAAAGGCTTAAACATCATTTCCAAAACTCTTGAAACACTGGAATAATGCTGGGCCTAAATACAATGTGCATAACAACAAAGAAACCTTAAAGCTAGTTTATTACAGTGCAAGAACGTCATCTCTAGTACAAATATGTCAGTGCTCCATGCTCCTGATGCACATCACCTCTGATGGGAGCGCTGAATTAAGGGCCCATCACAGAAACTGAACAAAGACTTTAGGTGGCTCATGAATTTACACGTCCCCCATCCCACTGCATCGTGCAGAGGCTTTCAGATGGGTTCCATCAAATCGTGCAGTGCTCCAAATTTGTGGCTAAAAGCAGCTTTTTCTCATAAAGAAAGTGGTGAAGTGTAATTTTCAGTTTACAGTTGGAAGTGGCATGGAAACTGTGAGTAATGGCCAATGCAACAAGGAGGCATGCAGCCTCCTCCAACAGCTAGTAGCAATTACTGTACTTTCAGTTCAATACGCTGCATATGTAGTACACACAAAGAAATATTAAAAAGCCTCAAATCATGATAGACTAATCAAAAGCTTTCTCTGTGAGGATGAAAAATAGGACAACAGCTCACATTATCCTAGGATAATAACAACAAAAGTGAAAGACAGCTATGTATAATACATCACACACATAGTGTTAGAGAATTCATAGTCCGTACCAAGCAAAAACCAAAATGGAACACATTAAAATCTAGGCATGCAAGGTCCATAACTGCAGATTTATTAAGCTGTGCTTTAACAGTTAGGATTTTGGTACTTGTGAGCTGCTGTTTTGTACTTTTCTCCTCTTTCTGCAGCAGTCTGTGCTTCTGGTTGCAGCACAGAGGTGCTCACAATGCCAGAGTCTGATAGTATCAAAGATCAGTTGTGCTCCAGGAGACCTACACGTATCTCTGCCTCTTTGAGAGGGTAGTGAAAAGCTGACACTGAACCTCAAGAGCATGAGGTGGTGCTATTTGGCTGACAGCTCAGCAGAGCCACAGAAAATAGGGTTAAGGAGGTGTATATCTCCCCCCAGTTGTTGTCTGTTTGTTTGTTTTCCAGGTTTTATAGGGGAAACAAAGTTTGGGAATGGGAGAAAATATCCTTAAGCTATCTTTGCTGAAGATCTGCTTAGCAAATCCTCGCCACTTGGTCTAATCTGATCACTTCAGTCAGATCTATTCTGCACACACAGCCATTGCGTTGCCTCCCTCCTAAAGGTTCCTGTTTCCTTTCATTATCACTGCAGAGATGATCTTGCTTTCTTAATCACATTTATACTGGTCTTGTTTCCTTCTAAAACACTGCTGTTGCAAATACAGCAACTGCTCAAAGCCAGAAGAATTATTAGCATGACACCTAACTCACTGTGGTTGGTAGCTAGAAAAAGTTTTCATGCTATACACCCAGCCCGCACGGATCAAGAGGATCTTTTCTGATTACTTACTCTCAGAAAAGCAGATTTCACTTAGATAAATTAAATCATTCTTACCTTTCACTCATGCAGACAGACTTTATTGCTAGGAGTCCTGCACAGTTCTCCACAGCACACCGCTGCTCTGGATATGAGGCAAACAAACACAGCCTGATCCATTTGCAAGGACTCAGAGCTGGCTGAGTCTTGGTTTGCCCAAGCACCACGGGTGCTAGCTGGATCATATGCTTACTGTGAAATCAGAGAACTACATGAGTCTGTCAAGTCCTAACTAGCATTTTATGACAAATTTACTTTGGCAAGAATGTATAGTGCAGCACTGTGTCAGACTTGCTGAGCCTTGTATATTCCGTATCTGTCTTGATGACTGACGTATTCTCACAGCATCCCTTGTACAAGAGTGTCTAATGGAAAACAACACAGATTCACTCAGACTTTGTTTCCCCATGTGAAGCCCACAGTTGAAAAGGATCATGTTAAGAAAAACTACAGTCTGTGAAGTCTTTACTCTGAGACTGACTGTCAGCAGTGCAACTCTGCAGTCATTAATTGTGGCGGTTGAATGTAGAATGAATTGAATTTAAGCTCTTTAGTTGGGTTTAAGCTTAGATCAGAGACACGGGACAAAAGTTCACTCTCTTCAGACATGTTCTGGAGTTGAGGGGCTTCTGTATGTTTTATTCCACTGGCATCACAAAACACAGCAGCTGATCTGACAGTTTTCTGCAGTGATTCCACCTCCCCATCTCTCATGAGGATGGGCAGCTGTTAGTATAGGAGAGCTTGCTTTCACCTTCCTCATGGGAAGCAGCAGCACAACACCGATTAAAAGCTGCCCAGGACTACAGGGCAGTCATTCTCTAATACTGCCACAAAAGATGAGAGATGTAAGAGGATGCTACAGAAAGCCTCAAGCGACAAGAGGAACATCCTTGATATTCTTCACAAATACCACCCTCCTTCCTTCCCTCCAGAGGGATAGAAACTGGAAATGAATGTAAGGAGCCCACCTCCATCTGGAGGTTGTTCTATGGTATGAACCCCCACAGAGATGTCTCTTGCTCCCTCTGCCATCCCCATCATCTGTAAGGTCTCCAAACGATTGCTTCTCTTTCTATTCCTGGTCCTCTCACTCTACGTCATGCCACACAAACTAACCATCAAATGACAATATAAGTTGATTTTTTGTAAGGGAGAAGTGCTCTGCAGGGACATTCTGTAGGTGTGAAGGACACTGTTGGACCTGGGGATGTTTCACTTCTTTTTTCTTTCCTTTTCTTTTTGTAGGCTGACAAGCTGCCTTTGGACAGGTGTCCTTTTAACCTGTCCCACAAACCAGTGCCAAGGTGACAACTGAAGCTCAGCCAGTCACTGACAACTTGCTTTACTGATAAATGACCAAGCTATCAGATAACGTGGACCAGCTAAGGCCTTTTTCCTGAATGAGGTTGCCTTCAGTTTCTTGCCACAGCCTGCTTTGGGACTGTCAAAACGCCTGATGCAAAATGCTAACGAGCTGATTTGGGAGCACGTGCAAACTGATAACTGGTCCATAGAGCTGGGCACCCAAACCTGTCATTCTCACAGATCTCTGTGTCAAAGATGGAAAAACGCATGCATGTGGATGTAGATACAGATTAAGAGGCAGATGTGGAGGGCATGGTAAGGGAAACTAAGACATTGAGGCTTAGCTTTTCAGTCCGTGGGCCCATCTGACCCCTCTGGCCAACTACCAGCCCTCTACCAAAACATAACGGCAATATAAACCCTGTTTATTAGAAACATGCAGAAATAATTGAAGTCACTCTGGCGTTACGTGTTAGCAACATATTTCACTGTAATAACATAATGGTAAAAATCCCTGATAGTCTCAAACTAATGAAGTACTATTTTGATCTTAGTTCTCTTAGCAGGAAAGGCTGAAGTGTCTTTAGATACCCGAAGATCTATAAGAAAGAGGTTTGGGTCACCAGAGGTAGCTTTCCACCTATAGGTGTGGATGACGGTCAGCTCTCACTTAGGAACGTGGTCAAACATCTGCACAGTCTGTCTAGAGAACAGCCAGCTAATTTTATCTCTGAAATCCCGCGTATGAAACACATTCTGGTGGTTACATGGCAACGTAAAATCAACAAGCGATCCTTTCTGAAACAAATCCTTACAACTATTTCTGCAAGAAAAAAAGAACCATGGAACAGTGCCATATTCAAAAACTCCAGCATTTGCAAACAGCTCTTACAGTCCGTAACGCTGCAGCATGTTTTTACAATAGCTGTTTTAGGACACGCATGCTAATATCAGTCTGTCGGTCTTAGGAAGATACTATTAAATAGTCATCATCTTGTCGTCTACATTGTAGGTTATGTGGATTGTAAAACAAGTTATACGAGAGATCGTGAAACTATAGAACCTCAAAGGAACCACTGTGTTTTTTCTGGTAAGCAGAAAAGTTTCTTCTACTTATAAAGACACTCCTTTCACCTTTTAGTAATGTCTAAAGCATAATTAGCAAGCTGCTTTGAGTCTAGACATTTTCAACTTTAAAGAGCTAATAAAATATTACTTACCAGCTTTCCTCTAGACTAAAAATGAAAATACACCATTCAATTGACCACTGATTTTTATAACCTTCTGCACTCCTTCTCTCCTAGCTGGTGTATGGATCCCCTTTCTCCCTGGATCACATGAAAGTGTTCTATTAATGTGAATTGGCTTATGTTTGAGAACACTATGCTGGAGAGCTATGAAGTGCAAGGAATCTGACCCAGGGATCTGCAGGGCTGTGACACATCAGTTCTTTACAGGAACTCAGTTGCTGGTTGAGAATAACACAAGATAGGTCCCGTACATGGCGTGCCGTCTGCTGTCATTGTTGATGTTAGTAAACCTTTTGCCGAAGGCAGTGAGACGAGCTCCTGATACACCACTGTAACTGGAATTTTCCCCTCTGGCAGTCACTGCAGGACTATAAGTACCCAGTGTCAGACTGCCTCTCCACCCAGATAACTCAGTAAGGTGGGAAAACCATTCCCTGCTAACGCACACAGCCACGGCATGGCTGGCAGTGATAGCTGCCTCAAGAAAAACACTGCAAGTCAGCACTGCTCGCCGTGTTTCCTGAGGAATGCTTTGCTGGAGTTCAGAACAAACATTCGAGGTCTGGGAACGCTACGAGAGTGCCTGGCAGAAGAAAAGCCTCCTGCTACCATTCCATTCGAAACCCCTTTGCCAGTGTTTAGTCTTCTCTCACCCACACGCTTGGCAAGGAGGGAGAGCGGCCCGTCTCTTCTCCCTGCGGATAAGATGGAGCTCTCAGCCCGCTTGTCTGAATGCAGCAGTTGAAGGAAGACGCACAACTGGGTTTTACTTTGCTCCAGAAGGAGCAAGTCTGACCTCTTTTACACACAGGTGGAACATCACCTCTGTGATTCTTTCAGGAAAATACATGCCACTGCGCCATAGGTGACTTAGCTATAAAATCCCACACCGGGGGTGGGAGAGAAAAGAAAGGAAACCCACACCAATCACCAAAGTGACTTTAAGTAGAACACATCTTCTGTTCCATCATGCCTCTGAAAGATCCCCCCTTGGAATACGTTACTTCAGACAGGAAAAAGTTGTTCCTTTCTTCATAGATGAAGTTAAGTACCTTTAACTGCATGTAATAGGAACATAATGGGTTCAGTGTAACGTGTGAAGAAATGACTGAGTTGTTAGCGTAAAGCCAATCACAGAAGCACCTCGTTCATTGTTTGCATAGCGTTGGCAACGTCTGAAGGGTGACAACCGCCAGAGACTGCTATAAGGAAAAGGGGATTCCTATGGATTTTCTGGGAAGAGAGGAATTACTGCCATACCAGAAGTTCAGTGTCCAAATAACTGCACAGTTATGCACCACAGTGTGGTCACAACTCCACAGAGCACTAACTGCCTTCTTCTTGTTGTTGCTGTTGCAAAAACACATTCTGCATTTGATTTTAATTCCTTTGCTTCTCCATTAGAAACGCATTGGCCGGACCACCAAGGCAGCAGCAGTCTGGCTATTCTCCATTCCGATGCACCACTGACGTCTGTGTATATGTGCATGCATATGTCTATGTGTATATTTCATGTTCCTGCTTTCAAAGCTCTGTTCCGTATTTTTTGTTTTTAAATAAATTGCTCCTTGAGTATAATGAGAAAGTGGAAGGCGTTGGGTGTTTCAGTCTGTGCCAAGCAGGCCTCTCACATGTCAGTGGAGCAACAGGGCGTCACTCTTTCACTTAATGAAACATTCCAAATCAATGAAGAGCTCCTGATGCCAAAAAAGGTTTCATCCTGTCTGCTTTCTCCCCCTGCCATCACAGCAGATTGGCTCCCACATGTTTTTCAGAGCTCTATTAATAATTGCTCCTCTGAAAATACCTTCTTGCACAGGCACCGTGTATGCTGTGATGTGATGGGCTGTAACCTAACCCACTGTGCTGGAAGGACATCTGGTGCCAGATCTTTGCCTCCCATAGCATTATCTGTACACATGGAAAGAAAAACTCCTGTAAGAACCTCGTGTATAAATGTATAACCTATAAATGTGCACTTCTACACTAATAAAATTCTTCTTCTTCTTCTTCCTCTTCTTCTTCTTCCTCTTCTTCCTCTTCTTCTTATTCCTCTTCTTCTTCTTCCTCTTCCTCTTCTTCTTCCTCTTCTTCTTCTTCTTCTTCTTCCTCATCTTCTTCTTCCTCTTCTTCTTTTTCCTCTTCTTCTTCTTTTTGCATTCCTCATGTTTTCAGTTAGTCTAGCACCCGTTATGTTTGTTATCTTTATTTCAGGAGTAATTATTGCCGTGCCACTGGTCTTTTGTTGCAATTTTGTTAGATAATAATGAATGTCTTGCTTTCTCTCTTCATCCCGAGTCGTAGCACTTATGTTGGAGTATTCAAGCGAAATGCAAGAAGGTCGATGCTTTACTGTCATATGCACATTGCTACGCAGTGACTGCTGTCTCAGTTTAAGATGTGTCTCCTTCCCTTAAAGCAAGCAGATTGCAGACCTTGACCTACCCGAGACATACAGTTAACACTGCTGGCAATTAAGTTCTCGGCACCATAAGAAATAGCATGATTTCTCTTTATTTTATGTCAATAGGGACTGCTTTGAGCCGCTTCCTGAAACACAGCATCTGTCTGAGCTTCTGTGTGTCGTGAGTTATACAAAGCACGTGCAGCTGAGAATGAGAATTCAACTGGAGGCTGTAGCTGAGTTCCACCTGCCGGACAATCAGTGCTGGCACAGTGGCTCTGTGTCACTCTCCAGTAATGAGACAGCACACTGAGTTCGTGCCGGCTGACACCTCCACCCCTGAAGCCCTGTCCTCTTGGAAATGATGGACCTTCACACTCAGCACTCACACATATGGTTCCTCCAGGTGAGCCAGGAGGAGGAATGTGGCAGTAAATGCTGACAGTCTTTCATACCGCACAATATGTCTGCATGTGTAGAGATAAGATTAGGAAGGCCAAGGCGCAGAAGGAGCTGAACTTGGCAAGGGATGTGAAAGATAACAAGAAGGGGTCCTACAGGAACATAGGCAGCAGCAGATGGGCCAAGGAGAGTGTTCCCCCTCTGATGAAAGGCAATGGGGAGCCGGATTCCTCAGACACAGAAAAAACTGAGGTACTCAGTGAGTGCTTTGCCTCAGTCTTCACTGGTGGTCAGGCTTCCCATGTCTGCCTCTGGGTGAGGGCGTGGGGAATGGATTCCGTCCCACTGTAATGGTGGAACGTGTCTGAGACCTCCTCATGCAATTGAATGAACGTTTATATTCTTGTTAGAAGCAAGTTGTGCTGCACAGTGCTTGCTGGGCTGTTATGGTGCTTTTTAGTGATGAATTTTTAATGTGCTGCCTCTTTTAGAATGCTTTGCCATTTTATTGCCTGTTTGAGACAAAGAGCAATCTGTAGGACGTTTCGCTCTTGTGCCCGATGAATAAAAGGCTCTGCTTGTCTGAGCCCCGAGGAAGGTCAGCCATGGATTCCAAGCAAGCAAGCAAGCATCATCTTCCAAAGCACAACACTGCTGTTTGAGGCTGGATACAATGAATCTCCTCCGCCAGGCACAGAGCCTTGCACCTGGCACTGAACCACACACTGCTTCACCTCCCACCCTGCTCTGCTACACAGCCCTTGGAAAGGGCCGTACTCCTCACTACCGCTGCGTGCTGTGCTGCACAACGGGCTCCGTCCCGTTTGCTGTCCAGCAGCAGCAGCTCACCCAGGCCGCACGCTCCGCACAGGCGCTGGCTGATGGGCTGCTGCCCGACCCACCCAGCGCTTCCACCTCCCCAGCTCCTCTCGTTAGAAGGGCTCGCCCTAAGGCGCTTCGGAGCGGTATTCCGCCCGCAGGTGAGCAGCTTTACTAACGCATAAGGCGCGCGGGCTCTCGGACTGCGGCGCGGCTGCGCCCTCTCCCGGTGCCGCCGGTGGGGAGGATGGGGACGCGCGCTCCGAGTGGAATTCGCCAGAAATAACCGCTGCTGGAGGTTTTATCAGCGGACGGGCTCGAGCTCCGCCCCGCCGAGGGACAGAAGCGCGGGCAGCGGCAGCACACCCCCCAACCCCACAGCTCCCAGCCTCGCACCGCCCCCGGGCCGCGTTAACTCAGTGTGGGCGCCACCGGCCCCGCCCCGCCGCTGCGCAGGGTGAGAGCGGCTCTGCCCCCGCCCCGTCCGTTCCTCGTACGGCGGCCGTGTAGGCCCGGGCGCCGGCAGTGATGGCCGAGTCGGATGGAAGCGGCGATTTCTTCTCCCCGCGGGGTTCCGGCTCCGCCCGCAGCCGCCTCTCGCTGCCGTCCGCTTCTCGCAACGGCTCCGTCTCGCAACGCAGGCAGCGGCGGCTCTCGGGCGGCCTGGGCCGTCCGCCGGCCTCCGAGAAAGGGGACGAGGAGGATGAAGAGGAGGACGAGGACGACGGAGAGGAGCTGGAGAACGAGAGGCCGCGGCCGCCGGGGAGCTCCGAAGGCGGCGGCGATGAGTGCCGCAGGAGGCTGATCCGCAACCAGTACCGGGAGCTCATCTGCAGCGTGCAGCGTGAGACGGGGCTGTGGGGCCGGGGGGGGGGGGGCC
>PPHD01011927.1:0-18429 GCA_002909625.1 Bambusicola thoracicus
ACCTGGCAACAGTCTAGGGTTAGTTTTAGGGTTTAATAGATTAGGAAACCCAGAGTCCAGCTTTTGTGGGGCTGAGAACAAGCTACCAAGAGAAAGTGAAGTCTGCCAAAATCTTTCAACTTTGCCCACATTTTGGTGGCAGCCAGAAATGGGGATCCCTCTTGGACCTGGCTGTTCTCCAGGGCTAGTTCTAGGGTGTCGCCAACAAGAAAGAACAGGGCACTAGTTGTGGGGTAGAAGGCTTACAAAAAACATTTCATGCTGCCATTTGATGCCAGGAGACTTTATCAGTTTAGACCTGATTATTTAAACAAAGTAACACTTCAGGGACATCTTTGTTCCCAGACAAGCAGAGTTGCCACCCGCAGTTCAGAGTTTACTGCCAAAACTGGGGGTTAAAGGAGGAGCACAAGCAGGCAGACTATGCTCAGGCTTCCCTGGGAAAACGCAGGCAAGTCAGAGTAATAAGCCTCAAGGAGTAAGTCCCCAGCCTCAAATTTTGGGGACTCCTTTCTTTCTCTGCTTGTTGCCTTCCTGGTTCTCTTGTGAGCTGTGGGAAAACACCCCACTTATTGTCCATTTGGCTTCCCTCACCCAGTTAATAGTTTTCCTCACCTCAAATGAGCCATTTCATGTACCAACCATTTCATGTACCTCCTGCAGCTGGATCCTGTTCCCTGCAAGCGACCACCACCTTCCAGCACTCACCTTGGAGAAGTGGGCTGGTGCTCAGCAGGGACATGCAGGGTCCCAGCCCAGGCAGCAGCCACCTCACCAAGATATTTGGTTGCTGCCTAAAGGAGGCAAAGCAGAGCTACACCTGGCAGGATTTTGCGGCTGCTGGCTCCCGAGTACCCTCTCATGCCTTTATCGGAGGCATCAACAGCTTGATGCTTTTTGCTGAGCGCTGGCAGGTTTCTGGCTGCTCCTGCTGCACTAAGTGCTCAGACAGCACTTTGCTGATGGGGAAAAGATGCAGAGCAGGTGGAAGCGTCCCACAGGCCAGGCTGATGCCAGACTCCAAAATGCAAAGCGTGTTGTCACTTGGACTCCTTTAGAGCACAGCAAGGAGGTAAGGATACAGCAACTCTTTGTATAAAGCAAAGACATCCACCATGAGTAGATTTAATTCCTGATTCTTTAGGAGGCATGCGGTTCATGGGAAGATCTATGTGTTCTGAGTTTGGGGTGGGAAGGTGAAGGAAGAGTTGTTTTGTACTGTAATAGAAAAAAATAGTTTGCTTTATGAGTACAACCATCTGGAAAAGCAAAAGGCAGATCTAAAATTTTAATGTAATGGTATAGCTATTACTTTTAGATTTTATTTTTAAACGTTTATGTCACACGAAAGTTGGTCTCTGTTCAGAGAAACTCCATCAGACTACAGCAAATTCTGTCAGTGTAAACACAGGAGAAGTCTCCAAAAACAATCTACAGAGGAAAAGTTTGCTTTCTTGGCTGAAGTGGAAGAGGGCAGAAGCTGGATAAGGCACACAGAACAGGAGGTCTAGAGCAGGTCTAGAAATGGAAACAAAGACTGGGAAAGAAAACTACTCAAATACATCCATGAAGCTTTACACCTCATATTGACCTCTGGCAAAACAGGTAACAAAAGGCAAGCAACAGAAAAATGTAAGTCTTGCAGAGTGTGGCTTATATGGCCCTCAGAAATACAATCACATGAATGAAATAAATTGTCTAATACATCGGCAATTTAAATGAAAAGCCTTGGTTTGAGAAATACAGTTTAATGTAGCAACTGTGTAGAATATGTTGTCCTCTAGGCAAAACAAAACCAAGAGTTTTTCCTGTATTTCTCTTTTAATTACCTCTTCAGAAAGAAATGGCCACATCAAACTAGGTCAAGATGACAAATCACAGTATAAAGCCTGTTATGTTGGTTCATCAAAATTAGACTCTTTCACACGTTTTTGGTCTAATTGGGATTCTGCAGTAACTGGCTAACCTGGCTGGGCAGCACGTGTTAATCCAAAGGAGCAGGACACCGGGAGTATTTCCTTGTGTGGAGATTTTGGAAGCTGCATTGGCAATGTCATTTTAGTGTTTTCCCGTCGGGGGAGAAGTAATGTATTTCCACCGACCAAGCTGAAGTGTTGTTAACACTGAAGTACAATAGTACTCTTGAGTAGGAAAGAGTGATTTCCCAGCAGCTGCAGATGAAAGACAACATGCCCAATAGCACAGTGTAAAAATATCCCCCAATCTCCTACTTTACAAATGATTCAATGAAGAGCTATATACAAGCTGGAGAGAGTCAGATGTTACAGTGAGTGAACTTGGTGATTTAATAAAGCATTAAGCTGATTTGGATAGTTAAGAATCAGCGGGTACATTCACACAGCAAAGAGATAAATAAACAAATAAAAAAAACCAGCCTTTCAGTACCACTACTTGTCAAGAGTCAAACAGGGAAAAATATTTTCTATATACCCTGATGAGATTATAAAAAATGTGACCAGATGTCTTTTATGCTTCATAATACCCTGAGAACCTTTGAGACATCTGTAGAAAATGCTTTGAGGATATCATTTTGAAATGCTGCCTTCTGCTTCCCTTCACTAATATTGTTTCCCTTAACAGTGGACACAGATTGACTTCAAACAGATGTTCAACTCAGAACAATCCGATTCTCTTCATTTTAACAGGATAAGGAGGCTAAAATAAGTATATTAACTTGAGGGCCCTAGAGGAATAGTTTCTGGCTTAAATAGTACTTGAAATGACAAACAGAATCAAGAATGAATTAAAAATGTAGGACCTGCCCTTCCAGACCATGTGTACATTTCCAGGTTAGTTACACATTGTCTTAAAAAAAACCCACATTTTTCAACACTTCTTATGCTGAGTAGCAGAACTTAATCAAAGCCTAGGATGAATTTTGTCTCATTTCATTTTATAATTTGCACAAAGCCAGCAGTACAGCTATGGATGATTTAGGGATTGGCTCAGTGTGCAATGTCTGATCCACTTGAACCAATTGCGGATGAGCCACTGGAGCTGTATCAGGAGTAATTGAACTGCTCATTACTCGACCAAGGGCTGTGAAAACAGTGACTTGTATTGGTTTGCCCATTGATTACTTGCTGCTTGACAAAAGTTAATTTGATTTCAAATTGCTACAAAAAGTTTTCTTCTCATTTTCCAAGGAAGGTAGACTAATTGGACCAGAAAATGTATTCGATTCATAATAAACATCCATGTATAGAATCATTGCTTTTTTTTTTTTTTTTTTTTTTTTTTCCTTCCTTGAATGACTGAGATAACAGAAACTCAGTAGAAGTTACAACATTTTCTGGTGGTTGCAGGCTTTCTTTTTTTATTTGTCAAGTCTTGATGAAAGAAGTCACGTATCTCTCCTTGGAACTACATAATTCCTGTGGTGCATGCAGTGGAGAAAGTCTTCAAATGACACAAACCTGGAGGTAGTAACAGATTCCAATTGAGTCCAGTTGGCATCTTCAGACTTCCTGACAGTCTGTTGTAGAAATCAACCAGAAAAATACCCTCAACAATCACGAGACACATGTCTGCCCCAAGACACAGCTGAGAAAGTCTGAAGGCTAATCATGCTGAAGAGGTGGTTCACAGCAGCTTTGGTTTTGCACCTGTTTCTTTTCTTCCTCCTGAAAGATTTGTAGAGCTCAAAGTCCAGGAGGCATAGGTCTGACTGAAGTGAAATAATGGCACTTTTAGTACACTAAGGCAAGATCTGGAGATTTACCACTCTGCTGCCGTGGCTCAGGGGCCTGTGGAGGATCAATGAGAACCATCCCACATCTCTTCTTGCATCAACTCTATGAAGACAAAATAAGGAAAGGCATTTGGCATTTAATGTGTTGAACAGATGAATGAGAGGAGTGGTACTTGGAATGTTGAATAGTGTGAATAAAGCATTTCAGGCTGGATTTAAAACACCACATAGTGAGCATGGTGTTCTGACAAAGCCATTGGTGCTAGGGAATCTGGTTATGTTTCAACGGAGCAACCAATCATCTCGAATTTTATTCTGGTTTTGGCTCTAGGTCTACTTCTGCAGCCTTTCACTAGAAACCATTCCTACTAAAAGTCAGCTGTATTTATACCACAGTTGAGAATTACATTAGTGAGTTGCTGTGACTGATTTTATAAAGAACTGACAAAGTAAGTTTTAATGAAGCAACTGGAAAACAGAGTGAGCATTATTTAGAGGGATGTGGAGGAGGAAATCCACATTTAACCCTTAGAAAGTCGAGATAACCTTGCAGCTAAGAATTAATACAGATTTTCCAATTATTATTATTATTTTGTATATGTCTGCATAGAGAGGGGAGAAACAGAAGACGGAAGTAGGAGATCAGTAAAAAAAGAGACAAACAGAAGAATAAAGTCATTTTTGCATGTTTGGAGGGATGTCTGTTTAAAATTATTTTTATTTGTCTTACTCAGATTCAGATCAACGATCGGGATGGAAAAAGCTCAAAATGCATTTTCTGAAAATGACTATAATTTGGAGCTGTACTTAGGACTTTTTTGACTGTAGCCAGGTACCCTGTCAAGCAAGCTGACAGGAACAGACCCAAGGAAAATCTAGTTGTTCTCTCTTCTGTATTGTCTGGAATATCGTAACGCAGTTTCAGCTTTCATTAAGGGCTCTTAGAGAATTCTGTCTTGACTGAAAGATTCCTTTCATATTTAATGCTTGTACACTACTACTGGTTGTCACTCTCCAAACTCTCTTCCACTTTCTGACCACTAATTTAAAAATATATTGATAATCACGCTCCCAAGTATAATTTTTTCTTTACATATTTGCCGAGGAATGCAAAGTTCAAAACCATTCTTCCCTAGTATATATCATATTTCTGAGAAATCATTAGAGTTGCATCGAAGAGTTCTTCAAGCCTGTAACACTGTATCTAGATGAAGATTACACTGGCATTCACTACCATCACTGTCAGCAATACGTGGATCAACAGGGAAAAAACTGAAATTTACAAATTGTTTTAAATTCAATTTTTACAACAGGTAATTATTTTGCCCATGACCTCTGAATGACCTTATGCAAGCTGCTTTCCCTCTCTTTTACCTCCCTTCCACTTTCATTTAGGATTTATCATCCTTACGGAAGGGGCTGTCCGTAAACAGGCACAGTGCATACCACTGTGGATCTGTCATTTCAAAGCAATGAGTACTGATTCCATATGACGACAAAGGTCACACAAATTAGACAGAGAAGATGCAGTAAATAATAAAATACAAGAGATTTAGTACTGTTTTCTTTGAGTCATGTGAATTTCCATCATGTTAGGCTGGAGGAAAGCAGATCCAACTGTGCTTTTACAACTCATCTGTGCACAGAGCAGTATTTTATATTTACTCATGCTTCTATTTTACCCACATTTAAGTAATGAGTTTGCCTGTGGTGAAAAGTGAGAAAAATCCTGAGTATGTTGCAATGGTACATCTCACAGCCTACAGGATGAAGCGACGATTTTTTCCCACTAGCAATGTTTTTTGAGGTAAATTTAAAACTGCAGGAGAAAATAGTGGGAGAGTGCTGTGGAGCACCCCACAGCCAGCCTCTCCTCGCTCTACCTCTTCCAGTAACCTTCTGGCAAGAAGTAGGAAAGTAGAGCAGGGAAAAAAAAAAAAAAGTACTATTGCTTCCTAGTGGAAGAAAGCATAGAGCACAAGGAAGTAATTAGGAGGAAGACACATGAATCCTGCTCACCCAGGTGCCATGCCAGGCACACATGGCCTTACTGGGGCAGAGAAGAGATAGGCACAGTGGGAGGCTGATTTGCACCTGGGGAGAGGCAGAAGAGATGAGCCTGGCCTGACACTGCTATTTCTTGGCCCTGCACAGCAAAGGACACACTGCAACATGCTCAAAGCTGAACCACAACTTCACACAGCTGGTAGAAAGATGTACAGGCAAAGCTTATCCAACTAGGAGCAGCCGTGGCCTAACAGGGGACTGAAAAGCCACCAGCCATACAGCTCTGCTTCTTGGCGAGACAACTAGATCCTCCCCTTTGGAGCCCAAACCCATAGGCCTTCTTCATCCTCTACTTCTGTCAGAGCCCTGGCAGGTGGGACAGACCCATGCTTTGTGAGGCCATGAGCTGGGGTGTCCACAGCTTTGCCCTGGGGTAGAACTGGGCTAAGCAAGCCACTGTCATGATGAGAAGGAAGCACAAAACCAGGGCACCCAAGCTGACCAGAAAGCAGCCACCAGAAGCCTGGATACAGGCAGGGGCTGACAGGAGGAAGCTGAGCACAGCCCCTGCCTCACCCAGCCCAGGAGCCCCGTCTCCACACCCAGGGAGGGCTGCCTGCACGTCATGCACTCCTTCAGGCAGGAAGGCATTCTGGGCCCGGCCCCAAAGGAATGGGCTGAAATCATCAAGCCCAAACTAGCAGTGATGTTGGCTTCTTGAAAGAGGCAAGCCTCTTTGTGTTCTTTGAGATGCTTTTAATTTATACAAGGTTCAGGAAGCCAAGAAAATCAAATATCTTTCACAGCGTGCTCCAGGGAAGAAGGGAATGAAATCTCTTCAATAGTGTGGAAAGGCAAACCTACCTGCTATTTTTATGGGAAATTTTTAGCATTAAGAATATTTTTCCTATTTTGCTGACTATGATTTCTCAATTTTGTTTGCTTTTCTGCTGGCTCATGTGTACACTTTTAACAGAAATGCTGCTCCATTGACATGTTTTGTCTTCATCAGCTGCAAGAGAGGTTCAGCTTTGAAGGAAATTTCCGTGGAAGGTCCAAGCCCAGACTGACAACTTTGTGGGTAGGACAACTAGTGGGTGTCTTCTACAGTTGAGCTCAGAACTACCAGGTAAAAGCAGTCATTTTTTGTCCAGGTTCCAGTCGCTAAAATGAGAGGGCCAAAGAAGCAGATTCCAGGGTAGGCCCAATTGCTAAATGTGGTTTTAATACAGTCCAACAGCATCAATAGGTCTGTGCAAGTGATCTATTAAAATTCCTTTTAATTATTCCTGTGTGCTTTGATGTTTTTGTGAGATTTTGTGTGAAAAGAACTCCAGAAATCTTGTTATGGAAATCAATTCATTTACTAGGTATTTTGGCATTGTCATTTTTTGCTTTGGTTTCCTCAGGTAGCCTTCCATTCCCCCGTATTTGCCTCTCAGTTTGTGCAGCTTGGATATCTTCTCTATCTCTCTCTCTTCATCATCTCTTATCTTGTCTCAGAAGAAAGAAAACACCAAATGATGTAACTGTCCAAGAAGTTGCTTTGAAATAAATTATTTCATTCCTATCTGGGAATAAATCAACTCAACAGCTGTTGAGTTTTTTTGTTTTTGACTCTTCAGAGGGGTTATCTCTGCCTTTCAGTAGCAAACAAGAGGGTTTATTGCTGAAGAAGCAACAGAGAAACTAATGATATTTAGTTCTAATGTTGCCAATGACTGTTCATCTGGAGAAAAATGAGAAGATTAAAAAAGTTTGTACACATGCATCCGCCTTAATGTGGGAGTGAGATTAGTCCAACTGTCTGCCATTAGAATAACCTTCAGTATAAATGTCTTGAAATAAATACCTAAGTCAAATGTGAATGCTCGCATATAGCAGGGTGACTTCAAAAGGGAAGAAGTGATTAGGAGGAGAAGAGAAACTGAAAGACTAAGGAAGGTTAAACCTCACTAAAGAAGACCTGATAAAATAAACCCTCTTCATCTTCTTCCCCACTGCATGTGCAGATGTTTGCCAACCACAGTGGAACATGACAGATTACAAAGCAATTTCTTACAGAAAATATCTTCAAAGGATATGCACAGATGTATTTCAAAATAAATTGGGTGGGTATTGAATTCACATAATTATACTATATACACTGATCTTTTTTTCCTTAGTGGATGACTCTTGGGGATCCATCTCTCATTATGTCTTCAGCAAGGAAAAAAAAAACAAAAACAACAACAACAACAACAAAAAACCCACAGTTATTCATTCACTGGAGGACTGTGTAATCTGTTTTGCTGTTCTTTTTTTCTTTTTATTAATTAATCTATTAGTCATCATCCACAAAGACTGTAAGCTCTAACAAGCACCACTTTTCAGTCTCTCATGTATAGACTCTCCTCATTGAAAGCACAGACATTATCAAGTGCTCTTTACAAAAGAAAACACGGGCTAAAGGGGAACTTAAGTCTCCACCTCTGCTGAAGAGTCCGTAAGGAGTTCTCAGCTCCCTTTGAGTGGAATAACAAATTTGTTCCTCTGTAAAAATTGTACTGCAGTGAAGGTGAGAAAGAAAAGATGAAGACTAACGAAGGTCCAAAACCAATACTCAGCCTTAACAGAAAATATTTACCCTTCAATAACATAGGCAAAGAATTCAATTAATATTTTTCTGAGTATCATAAATTTTCCTGATAGATTTTGAATTTTCCTTCATATCCAATAAGGTGATAAAAGAAGAAGTAGAATCTGGGAATGTTTTCTTTCACACTGGAACTGTAATTCTTCAGACTATAAGTTCTTTTTGCCGAATGGAGTTTCAAGAATGATCTTTTACCATTTGATGCTTGTTGATGCAGTCCAAACTCACATGTTTTCACTATCCAAGACAAACAAATAACTAAAGATGACTTTATGTAGTTTTTTGTATTCTGTTCCTATGATCTGCCCTTCTCATTTTTATTTCTTCTGCAGCCCTCAAGATATTTAGAGAGGCTAAGTGCAGGGGCAAAAAAATATATGTGGTATTTGGTGTTGATAAATTTAAACGAGAGCCTGAAACTGAAGGAAAGAAAAAGTCTTTTATTCTGTTGCTCAACAGAAGGGACGTTTTGCTTTCCTTACACTAGCTGTGCATACACCTAGGGCCCTATGTAGGAGACTGGAATGCTATTAAAGTCAGTAGTGCTCCTCCTCCTAAATGACTTTGTTCTTTTCTAGACCTGACATTACAAAGGAGAAGGTAGAGAAGACACTTAAGTTCAAATGCAGGTTTAAAATATTGAGAAGAGACAAGGGGGCAAAATTCTCTTATTGGAGAAATGAAAAAAAAGGTCTAGAGTGACTGTTTTATTGACAGGCTATTTTAAAGATATAATGATTAATAAAAAGCACACAAAAGGTTAATGAGTGCGCTGTTATTCTATCTACAACAATTAAAAAAGTAATTTCTGAAAGATAACTTGTATCTAGGAGCATAGAATGATACAATCACAGAATCATAGAGTTGGAAGGGACCTTTAAAGGCCATGTGGTCCAATTCCACTGCACTGCACAGGGACACCACAGCTGGATCAGGTTGCCCAGGGCCTGATCAGCCTGGCCTTGAAAGTCTCCACGGATGGGGCATCCACCGCATCTCTGGGCAACCTGTGCCAGTGCCTCACCACCCTCACTGTGGAAGACTTCTTCCTTATATCCAACCTAAATCTCCCCACTTTGAGCTTGAAATCATTTCCCCTTTTTCTATCACCACAGACTGCTAAAGAGTCTGTCCCCTTCTCTTCTGTTGCTCCCCTTTAGATACCATGCCATAGAAAGGCATGACTCAAAATGGCTAGGCAGTATAAGATGATGAATGAAAACAAATATTTACAAAGCAAAATAAGAGGCGGATGCGGTCTTGTAGTCACTCAGAAATAAGTCAGGAAATCTGAAGTGAATGCACTGCACAGTTCAGTACGAGGATGTATGTAGGTCACTCCAATAGTAATGTCTCCTTTTTATTTCCATGGAATCTGCAACAGATACAAAGAGCACAGTTTGATAGTAAAATTTCTCAGCTACAAAACATGGCTCTTTCACAGCTCTGCATTTTCAGCAGTGTTGAACAAGAGCCTGAATACTGTGCTCATACAAGTCTGCTCCAGTGGAAGTGACCACTGTTGCTGTTGCCACTGTTGAAACACACCACTCACTGCCTCACTGTGCTAACATGCCCTGTTTGGTCCATCAATGTTCAGCAAACACTGATGAATGTCTGTGAGTGCCTTTTGTTCCACATGGGGGAATTCAATCCCACCCCTTTGCTCCATTTGTTCTTCCATGTCAGAACCCATTCTGTCAGACTGCCCCTCTGCTGCTATCTGTCACATGGCAGCAACACACTGGGATATTGGTGAGAAGGTTCAACTTCTGCTGCCATCCCACCAATACCCATATCTGATGCTGTGGGCCAACATAATGAACAGGAGGCATTGCTTTTGGAGCAGCCCTGGTATATTTACTTGGGGGATTTCAGATTCATAGTTAAAGGAAATTCAGAGCATAAATTTAAATCCTGGAGGTGGAAGAAATGTACTCAATGCATGAATGATTCCATCACTCTCATTTATGCTTTCCTTTCTTTCTTTCTTTCAACTTTTCTTCATATCATGTCTTCGCTACTTTCTTTTCTGGGACAGGTTATTTTAGATTGAGATGGTAGAGCAGTCTATTCAGGAATTGTAATGCTAAACTCTTCCCTCAAGAGACAAGCTGGTAACTCTGAGTAATGCATTTTTTAAATTCAATTCTGACTGTCTCTTTAATCATGATTCTTTCCATTTACTGATTTGCCTCCTTTTCAAGCCTTATGCTTATTGATTTTTGAAGATAACCATTAAAGACATGTACTCGTTTCCATGGACCATGAAGTAGTTTGAGAGTTCTCAAAAGAACATTTGCCCAAGTAATGAGGACTGACAGTTCACTGACCTTTGCTCGTGAGACAACACAAAGTGCTGTCTTCTACAATCATAAAAGCGAAGCACCTTAAAGTCATTTATTAAATCACTGCCTTACTTTGTTCTCAGTAAGCAATGAATTAAGTTCTCTTATTTCTAAGAGTCTATAATTCAGCCACTGTTAACTTTTCTGCAGCTTCATATCCTAGCCTGGCTCCCCTGGAAATGCTGGCAGAAATATTCTAATATTCTTTGTTTACTTTTTCCTAGAGCATGTCCCGGATGTGCTGGGGTCTACAAGCCAAGGTATCCACAGGTGAGTGCCCACTGGAGCTGGCCAGTAAAATATGCTACACAGTGGTTTGCTCTTTTAGCGCTTTAACTCATGGCCACAAGTTACTTCTGAATGTTTTTCTTTTTTTTTTTCCCCAGGGAAAAAACATATCATCATCATCAGCAAGCACTTCTGTGTCTTGTCTATCTTATATTCAAAGAAAACTCATAGCCTCGTACAGTCTAACAAGCAAGAGATGTGCCCAGAAATGTAACCCAAGGAAGTGTCTACACAATGAGAGAGAGAGGTGTGTCTCAAGTTCTTCAGTCTGTTAGTTGAGCCAGCCTTTCTCATAAAAGACTTCAAGGATTTGACAAACCTTACTGATACATGCAGGCTTTTCTGCACAACTACATATCTATAGATGAAAAGAGAAATAGATAATAGCGCAAAGCCACTACTGACCTTTTTGTAAGACAAGCCTCATTTCTGGGGAACAGCTGAGCCCTGAGGGATAGAAGGGCTGAAGCTGACTCCTGGCTGCCAGCATGGAAGAAAGGCTGTGGTTAAATGACCATATAGTTTGCTCTGCATCACTGCGGAGTCACCTTTAACTCTAGTGTTAGAAGAATAGATGTGGGCATCTCGCTTTTGGACACAGTTCCTTCTGGGACAAGACAAATGGCACTTTGATAATACAATTTTCCATCAGTATGTATAGGTTTGGAGTTTCCTGTTGCTGGATGTGCTGTTATATGTTTCTGTCTTATAGTTTTGACTTTCTTTTCAGATAAAGTGAGTTGTCACTCTTAGTTACTAGCATATCTGCGGGTATGGATGTAATCCTATGTGCAACACTATAAATCAGTGTTTACCAACGCATTTGCTTGAGAATTCCTGTTCTGCATATGAGAGAAGGTCAGGGTAGTTACTGTGATGTATTAAGTTAGCACATGCTGATTTTCTTAGTAAGTACTGATTTTTTTTTTAATTTTTATTTTGTCAGATTTCACTCGTAGTAAATATAATTTATTCTCTGCAAGGAATAAAGATTAAGGTTCTGAGAGGTTAACGAACTTGTTTGTTCATACTGTTCTAATAGATTACATGCCAGAGGAGGAGACAAAAACATGAATTCTGACTGTGGTTCTGACACGCACTTGCAATGCGAGAGTACAGTTCCCTGAGGTTCATTTTCCCAGACAGACAATGAACTATGGGTCTCTTCATCTGAGGTTAATTGGAGTCTCTGTACCTTTCCTTAATTTAAAAGAAATGCCCCGAGGAAACTGATGCACTGAATGTGTCTCAAGAACTTTACGTCCAGTTTAAGGTGGAACTCAGAATGGAAAGAGAAGTGGTAAGTGGTGACCACAAGGTGAATGCAACAGGAAAACAGAGCAGTGCATACTGGGCATGCAGGTAACATGGATACTGTCCAGGGGAAAGCAAAGCAATTGCCACTCTTAGCAGTTTCTAATTCCTGACAAATCTGAGGAAATCCACATCTAAGACCCAACAGGACTCCGTTATTTTCTAAATCTGCAGACGGAGTTACTCCGTAATGAAATATTGATTTTACAGCTGGAAACTGAAAACAGGATAACTCTGAAATTTGAAGGAGAAACACGAGCCTGAACCACCAGCATACAGCAGTACCCAGTGCTA
Organism: Bambusicola thoracicus; assembly: GCA_002909625.1. Classification (NCBI taxonomy): domain Eukaryota; kingdom Metazoa; phylum Chordata; class Aves; order Galliformes; family Phasianidae; genus Bambusicola; species Bambusicola thoracicus. The sequence goes on from PPHD01011927.1 coordinate 12,599, forward strand.
ATCCCGGAGGAAAACGTGCCCCATGAGAGAGAGCTGCTTTCCCAGGTGATAAAACAGAACAGCACCTGCTGAACAATGGGAGGCAGTCCCATAACAGATGAGTTTTCCGTTTTCTCTGTGGGCATTTTCGAGTTCTGGGTGTTATCCTGGACAAATCACTGAGGATCCTGAAGTCCTTTAGTACTGCTGAGTAACCAGTTTGAGTGAGTAGGGCTCACACATCTTGTGTCATCTCCTCCTCACCGCTCTGGCAAATTCCTTCCATCCATATGTTGTTCTCTTGAAAACATGGAAGAAGGGAAAGTAGTAACCTGTGGCTGCTGGACCTAAACTGGCAGGTGTAGGACATGGGTTACTATTGCATTTAGAATTCTTTATTTCTTCTAAAGTTAACTCTAAATCACCTTGAGCACACAGTAAATGCAAATAAAACCCGACTGCTTCTTGCACAAGCAGAAGTGTTTCAGTTTGCTTTTTTGTGACAGTCGTGCCTCACGTTCAGTTCCTGAGTTGTTAGCAATTTCACAAGCGTATTTTCCCAAAGAATGGAGTTTTCACATGTAAAGCTGCAGTACAGGAAGACTTTCTCAGCTTAAGTTGTACTGCCTCTCTCAGTATCATAAGGCTAACCATCATTCTGGTGAGTCAGTGTTTGTATTTGGAGCTGCACCATATTGGAACCCCTATGACAAATAAGGGGAAATGCACTCTTTTTTCCAGAGTTTGAGTATGTCATTTCAGGATTGCTGATGGGAGAAACAATATCTTCAGTCAAAGATGAGCTCCAGTGTCAGTTTTAAGGAATGTATTTGAGGCATCTCATCATATCTGATGGATTCTGTGTATTTTTGGAAAACAAGAACTGAATCAGGTGAGAGGCAAATCCTATCTTAAAATAACCTTACAGAGTTGAACCGTCAAAGAAGTGCTCTTTTTTCACATCTCTGGAAGAAGAAACAACACCCTTTGAAGTGGAGGCTGGTTGGATTTCAGAATGAAGCTGCTTCACAGGTTTAGACACCTGCTTAATTAGAGGATGAACATGAAATCCTTAAACTTAAAAGGGTTTTATGAGGCAGCACTTCAGAGAACAAGTATTCCTCCAGCACTGACACAGAAGAGCTGCTAGCTATTATCTTTGGAGATGGGTCAAAAATGAGTATATTAGCTAAAAGCACTCTCTATAGATGGTGAGAAAAGTAATTCCCAAACCTCAAACAGGAAGTCTTTTGAAGGAACCCAGGAAAAGTGGAATCACAGGTGCTTAAGGAGCAACAGACAAATCACGCAATCAGAAAACAGAAGGGCTAAGAAAACAAAAACAACAAAAACCAGCTGGGTAGATAGCAGGAGCACAGTCATTCAAAGACAATTAGAAGAATACTTTGTTCATGATACTGACCTTGTTCAGTGGTCTGTCCTGCAGTTGTCACACAACCCAGCTGGGAATACTACAAGAGAACCTCCTAAATAGGAAATAAAAGAGATAGGCAGGAAAAAAGCAGGACAGAGCAATGAACAGAAGCTCATGAAAAGTAGCTCTAAAAACACTTATAGGAACAAAGTTCTCTGTTGTGTCATTTAATGAAATGGTAGAGGCACAACCACAGCAATCAGAATCTGATGACAAAACTACCAAAGTATGCTTTTTTTCCCCACAAAAGAAGAGAAATTGCAAAGTTCATAACTGACAAGCAATGAAAACACAAAGCTAATGGCAGGGAGTTTCCTTCTTCCAGTACACAGAAAAGTAATGTGATCCTAATCAAAACCAAGGACTGGGCTTTTAATATGGCATGCAGGTACTGCAAGGCCTTGGTCAATGGAGAGCTCAGATCTGACTGTTTATGGGTTTTGATGAAAAAAGTCCTACCCGTTGTGCGGAGGAATGCCGGATACTGCTGCGAGTGCTGTGCCTCGAGCTCCAAGAAGAGCAGCCCCTTTACATCTCACTGTATTTATTACAAGAAGGAAAAGCAAGGAAGCAGTTACATGCTCAAGAAACAAACCTTTCTTTGCCAGACTATGACCACAATATTAAATGTTCTCTAGCAGTAATCAAAGTCTAAATCCTCTATTTAGAATGTGGCACAGACTGATTAAAATCTTGTTTAGGATCTTACTGTCTTTGTAATTTCCAAAGATGCTCAAAGATACGCAGAAAGAAATACAAAGATTCTTTTAGAAGGCAGCAATTTCCTTTGTGGATTATTTATTTTTATTTCAATTCACAGCTCACTGTCCTCTACAAAACACATCGTTTAAGTTTTCGAAGTAGCCACGTTCTTCTGGTTTTTTAAGATATTGATTTCAGACTCCTTTTTAAAATGGCCTTTATCATATTCAGTGCTAAAGAACATTCAGAGTAAAGAACATTGACAAATGTAGTTGATCAAATATAAGCAGATATACTGCAAATCAAATGTGCTTCGGAAGTAGAAACAATTATTATAGCTTGAATACAGCTCGGGACAAAAACAATTTATTTAAGATACCCAGGATGCAACTCATGGAAAATACAAATGGAAGCAGAGCATTAATTCCTGTAAAATAAAATGAACTAAGCAAGACTACGAGACCACAAACTAATTCTTTAAGTATCTAAATGGTAAAGCATGTATTTTACAGTAATTTCTACCCTAGTGTACTGTAAGCATTCATGCTATATTAGTTCTGATACTAAAGTATAGTACATACAGTAAGTATTGTTATGATGCAAGGTTTTGCATACTGGATTCCATTTTTATTCCAATACTGCCACATATAACAAAGATTTTATGTCTTAATGCTGCTACATTACACTCCTTCTGTATGCAACTACACTGTTGTTCTGGAAATGGGTTTTAATTGCATTGTTCATCCCTAATGTGGAAACTCAAATATTCCACTTAAATTCATTTTCTCATTTTTAATGACGTTGCCACCAAATATCTTCCTATTTTCTCCACTGTTTTGTGGACTTGTAAAAAGCTTTGCCTGTGCATGATTTTAAGCCATACATTGTACTTTACTCAAACAAACAAACAAAAAGCCAAAGGGGATTATCTTTCACGGCAGTCAGACAGACTGTTAACACTGCATGCACAAAGAACAACTCCAAACAGGAGAATGTGTGTCATTGTGGAACCACGCATCTTGTTTTGGTTTCCTTCCAATTATGGATGTTTTGCATATAATTAAACATGAACAAATCTCCAGGAATGACTTTCTTCCCTAAAAGTTACAGTACAAACATCTCCTCATAGCCCAAGATCATTGCTGCTTCTATTGAAGAGGCCCCGGCCATGCCCCTGGGAATGGGAAACACCAGAAGACTCACCCCATGTGTTAGCAGACTTTCTTTTGAGGCATGACGACACGATCTGATCAGTGGCACGGGGACCGTACAACTGTTATGCAAATTCCATAATCTCCGCAGTTACTCTTGATTTTCTACCCATGTGAAAGATAGAAAAGAAATCTCATTCTGGGGACAGATACTAAGTTAGGGTAAATTTACACTTTCAGCTCAACTGAAATGAAAGGCGCCGTGCTGATTTATGGGTGCTGAGGGTCCACTGCAACATTTCATACCCATGGAGAAATCTCAAAGCTTTTCAGTTTCCTAATTTTCTAATTTCATACATGACCAGTATTTCATATTGACATTCTTGATAGAAAGTTTGTCTCAGATCTCAGTTCTAAAAAGATCAAATGATCTTACTCAGCATACTATGAACTTAAACAGAAAATGAATCTTTATCTTGAAGCCTACTTAGAATATTGAAACAATCTGCTTTAATTTCCACCACTTTAACACAGTATCTTTGACACTCCAGCATAGCAATGCTTCAGATAGTCTCTAATTAATACAATTCTTTATCTGTATAACCATACACAGAAGTCTGGAAGTGACACTGGGAGCTATTTTCTCAACATCCCTTTGCTTTCCTTTTCATTACAGAACACAACATAAATCTGGGATAGTGTACTGAATGATGGCAAAGAGACATCTGACTATTTCCATTTTAAATGCATTTTAAATGTCAGCACCTATTCTACGTGTAATAGCCTAAGAGCCTAGCCTACCTCATACGCAGAGAAGACATATGAAAACATGGTTTTCTATTCATGAGTTTTTATGACTGCATATTTGCAAGTAGTTTGTGAAACCAGCAATGCATTTATTTTCCAAATGAAATGTCCATAGCCCGTAGAATAATTCAAACAGGTGCTAATTAGGTGTACAGAAAGGCCACTGAGGATAATTTATGTATCTCTCTGCAACAGAAAAAATGAATAAATGTTAATTGCTTATATTATACAACAAATGATTTTCTAGAATGGCACTAAATTAGCTGCAAATATTATAATTACAAAGTAGTGGGTAATTTACTAAAGATTAATTGAAATGATTTAGTGCAAACAGTGTATTTTTGCAAGGCAGTATTAATGCGTTTTGCACAGAAGAGAGAAAAAAACACCACCAAAAAACCTCAGTGGTGGTTATGGGCTGTTTAACAAAGTACTTTATGCACCTCATGAAAGCATCAGTGGCCTCTCTTGTGTGTCCTTCTCTAAGAAAAGCATTACATTTTTGCAGGGGAAATCACTGTAGTGTCGATAATAATTAGAATGTCTGAATCAGTCTATTAAAGGACCAAGTCTGATCTCTATTGCATGGGAGCGAGGCAAAAATCATGCTTCATTGTGCGTCCAGCAGCCTCTTTGGAGAGCTGTACCAACTGCGGCTATTTACTGTACACGTGCTTAAGTAACTGCACCAGCAGTTTGAATACATTCCTCATCAAAGCAAAATTTCACTATGCAGCAATAGTTTCATTTTCCTGAACCGAGTGCAGCGGTTTCTTGCATCCAAGCTTTGTTCTGCACTGCCTGGAGTGCAAAAGAATGGGACTCAACTCAGAGACAGGAAAAGGGACTTAGAAAAGTGTTCTAGTTTGGATGGTATTTCTTATTTAGGAGCATTCTCTATTTTATAAATACAGGATACTTTTCGGAATTTCTTATCTACTTATTATAGTCTCTTGGCCTATTTTCTCTGCTGGTTTAATATTTAACACAATTCAAAGGTAGCTCCTTAGAGAGTGACAGTGCAAACCAGAAAACAATTCCAGTCCTATGGGACAATGGGTGCAAGACATGATCACGTCCTTTTTAAATCAGGCACATCACAGCTATAGCAACATTGACTGTCACATCTCATTTTTCATTAACATGCCCTATGTCATTGAAAGAAGCACCGTGATTAGTGAAAAGCTAAAACTGAATATATACGTCTCAAATGCTCTTGGCTAGTTGTGATATAAGCACTGCTGATACTATGCCAGTCCATGTGCAAAATACATTTTAGGGAATGTTCCCTATATGTACAGACTTATCTTTACTCCTATAGAGAGAGATGAAGAAAGCATATTTTAAGCATTGCTTAAAAACTGGGCTGAAATCCTCTTGAACACATCAGTTATGAAGTCTCGACTCTAATTTCAGCTTAACATTATAATCTGTTTAATGCGAAGAGGCTCATTCAGCAACACAAGGACTTTCTGGATACATTTACTACTCAATATCTCACTTTAAAGTGCTTCAGCCTCTTTCACTTGAACAGCTCTTGCTTAAAACGAATCGTGTGCAGTAGTGAATAAGAACAGCACAGTAAATTTAGGCAAAAAGGCTCATCTAACATTAAAAAGTAGACTGCACACAGCACCCATCAGGACAATATTAAGAAGCATATAGCATTAGAGATTCAAACTGAAACATAATCATACACGGTGCAGACCCGGTAACAAAAGGAAATAGGAATATATTAAATAGGCATGTGATTTAAG
>PPHD01011928.1:0-18428 GCA_002909625.1 Bambusicola thoracicus
GTGTGTAGTTTGTATGAAGCATGCCTCACAACATGAAAAGCTGCCCCAATTCAAGGTCTGCACTTTTATGTATAACTTTTATATGATATTTTCCTATTTTTAAGAATTCCATCCGTTTCCTAGGCCTGTTCCAGCAGATGCCTTGGATATTTTCAAATGCATCACTATTTACTTGACAAAGAATCCCAGAATGTACTCTACAAAGAATCTCAGAATGTACTTCAGCTTTTCAAGAGTGACTCTGTGAAACTCTAGCTGCCTGCATTGTGAATACTTCATTTTTCGGTTGATAATGAAAACACATTTTTATGGGCTCTCAGAATAAAAGGAAGAGAATATATTAAAATAAGACAATAGATAAAACACAGATGTATTTAAAGTGAAAATTACAGGAAAATCAATTAGTTTGACACTTAAGCATAGCTGTATAGCTAGTAGAACATTTCATGGACTTAGGAATGGAGAAGATAACTGAAGCTATAGGGTCTGTCTTCAGGGCATGGAGACAGACTAGCTTAACTTAAGAGAAGTGGAAAGTGCCTGAGATGTTGGGGCAGCTGAAGGAGATAAATTTCTATTTAGGAAAAGGTTAACCATGCACTTGGATGATCTTCTTTGTATTTTTACCCTACTGCAAGTCTGGTTTTTTTTGTTTTTTTTTTTTTAGTGGACTCACCTTTCTAACCTTTGTTTAATCTTGCTGATAGGGCTGGTTCTGAAATGTCATAACTCTTTCAGCGTGCTGCTGCATGGTAGCCAAACATGGCACTGTTTGTCTCTGTAGAAGCTTCTTGGGTCACTTACAGAGATGCTGTTCCAAAAACTGGAGAGGAAGAAATATCTTCCAGTGACCAACAATAACTGAGAAAGCTCTTGCATATGGTAAATTCTGTAAAGCACTAAGTGTGAGGAGGGAATGTGATGTACAGATGTTGAGCTTGTGATGAATAGCTACAAATGAAAGCTGGACCAAAAAAATGACAATTTCTGTGAAGTTACATCCTGCAAGCAGAGCACTGCCTTATGTTGAAGGAAATATTCTAGTAGGTACACTGATTGCAAGAGGAACAGAATTAGAAGCTGTATCTCAATTTTCTTGTGTTTTAACTGTGGGCAGTAAAACATAATATTCGTAACTGTTGAAAACGAGATAGATGTTTTTATGTTACTTTAGTGATGGCCTTAATGAAGAAGAATTTTAGGAAGTAGGGAAAAATGCTTATGACTTCAACTACACTATATCCCTGGACTGGTAACACCTTTCCTGGAGAAAATGGGCAAATGGCCAACCAAACTTCAGTATGAACTCACCTTCCTCTGGGACTGCCTGTCCTGCTTTCCTGAAAAGCATCTGCACACAGGGCTTATTGGCAGTGTTCTTTCCTTGGTTGTGGCTTGTCCTGTTGGAGAAGAAGAGGAAGCTTGATCTGGCTTCACACCTTATTCTTTCTCCCCACATGAAGGTAGGCAAAGAGCCAGAAGGAGTGCAGTGAAATACATTTCATGCTGAAACACTTAATCTCTGTGCATTTTCCCAGGGAACATGGCTTTTCCCTTTTCTTGCACAGTCTTTTTGTGATGCTGAACATTGTCCATTAATCTGATATCCTTGAGAACTGTCAAAAATAGAACACTCATGTGAGTTACAGGATTTATTTACCTTGCTATAAAACATGGAAAATTCTCAAAACACAGGAAACGTATTAGAAGAATGAACCATTATACAGAGGAATTCAGTAAAAGAATGGTTACATTTTTTTTCCCCTGCTGCTCCTTCTGCAATACAGACTGTCAGGAGCAATAGCAGAGATGTATTTAAGCAAGCATGGAAAAAGCAGAGCATGAATGTGTTTATCTTTCTCTGTTGGTGGAAAGCAAATCATTTCTGTGTAATTTGCAGTAGTGGAAGGAAAACTGAGAGGTGCTGTGAGGTATGGTGTACTGACCTGGAGGGGAGGCAGAATGAGCAAAAAGGTGAGCAGTCCAAAAGGCACTTGCTTAGGAAGCTGAACAGAATTCGATAAAAGAAAAATGTGAAGCAGCTGGATGGAGAAATGGCTTCTTATGCTCTTAGGCAGGAATTCCCTCTCTTAAAACAGTTCTTTGAAAACTTGTTGGCTTATAAGAGCAAGACAGCATCTCGTTGATGTCATGCAAATAGGAGACACCCTAAAGAAATCACCAGTAGGAATGTGCAAGTCGGAATAAAATAAGAATTGATTGTATTTTGGAGTGAAATAAACTACTGTGAGACACAGGCAGCATTAGCAGTGATTTCATGCTTGGTGAAGCCAGCAGTGCCTGGGAGGCATGAGATCAGGATATTTCCAGTCCAGAAAGATTCCTGTTGAACTCTGGGTGGTAAGCAGCCTGACGATGCTCTCACTGTTGAAATGCTGTAACACAGTTTGCATTCTTGGGTGGGATAGACCTGAGACTAAGATTTGCTTTCGGGTTCTGGATTTACTAAATCTGGAATTCCCCATGTTTTAACAAATGTCCTTCTACTGTAGTAGCATTTTATTTGGCATGATGAATGGGTCAGTGCAGATAGCGTGTGCATGACACTGTTACTTAGATCTAAGAGGCTCGTTAAATCCTCTGTGGTGCTTCAGAAAGAGCCCCAGGCAGTTAATAAGCGATGGTTTGGCCTACATATGGGAGAGCTGCTTGATAACTTATGTAGCTACTAGATGGAAAAAAAAATAAGTTTTAAGAACCATGTGTCATGTTCTTAGGGGAAGAAAGTATTCTGAGGGAATTGCATCATTATTATCCAACATATACATAGTACAGGTAATGCTAAAATTCATGGACAATATTCTCTCCTCTGTGCAATTTCCTCTACTAGTTTTACTGTGGCTCATTTACATTAAAACTTACGATAAAAAAATGAGATATTTCTGATGTTTCAGTATACTCCAGTTAACTTTTGTATCCAAGTCAATCGAGCCATGGCAACATAGACCATTGCATGGGCTAACTGACACTGGAGAGAAGCTTAGCCATGCATAAGGCATGTTGTTAGTGAGTAAGCGCTTGTGTTGTCAGCAAATGAGCTTGTGGGAGAGAGCATTTTTCTCTCCTTTGCGAATGGAGACCTCAGCAATGGGCAGATGTTCTCTTTGCTGACAGCTGTGCTGGTTACGATGTTACCATCTCCAGATGCTTGATTTTCCCATCTTGCATACATTCCTGTCTCCTGAGCTCCACCAGTGGAAGGGATCCAGTAAGCACACACCACACAGTAAATGGGCTTCAGGCAAAGGCAGCTGTATAATCTCAAGCAGCTGAGATAGGTGGCTTGAGATAACCTGTCTGCCTTCGCCTGAAGCTCATACAGCCCTTTTCCTTGGCAAAACTCACAGTATGGGATAGCCTCCAGTTACCAGTGATTAGATTTGGAAGGCAACTTCCAGCTGGTGGTCTTAGATCACAGATACTGCCTGTATTCACACCTACCCCTTCCCTTCTTTTGGTCAGGAATGAAGTAAATACACATTTTTGAATGGAATTAGCAAACCTAGATTGGAAACCTTAAACTGGCCTAATGCTGAGCACAGAAGATCTCATGTCAGTAATCAGACCTTGGGAAGGCTGTTTTTTTCTTGCTCTATTTGATGTTATGGGGAATCAATGTTGAGAATTTCTTGTCTCTGTGGTGCATGATCCAAACTTATCTGTACTTGATTTCTGCTGGGAAAATTTTGCTCAAATAGGCTTACTCATCTATCTTTATCCCGAAAAGAGACAGAGGAGAGACTTTAAGCTTTCTTTATTTGAATAAAGGGAGAATCTACTGGGGGCATTTCCCCTGTAGGGTCTCTCAATTCATCAAAGATGAGTTACCTCTTTTTTTTCTCCTTCTTCCTGACTGTATTATCACTCCTCCTTTCCTCACTGACTGAAGTACTTGGAGTTTACAGACATCCCCATTTTCCTAATACATGTTCCCCCTAGTATGTGACCCCCCTGTGTGTCATACATTGTATGTATAATTAACTCTAACTTCATGCTGCCCAGGGCAGAGATGCTAATATTAATTAGCCTATTAAGCCTGTGCAGTAAGCCCAAAGTTCATAAGTTCAAGTTGTCGATTGACCTTTGTAACTGAAGCCTTATGTGGTGAGAGTTTACAGACACCAAGTGGAGAGGAATTTGCAAACTTCTGTACAACTTTGTGAGCAAAGACACCTTGTTTGCAAACCTCTCCGCAATTAGTTTTGTTTGCAAGGATATCTTGTTCATAAGCCTTTTCTATCTCAGTTAACCTTGGAATTAAATGGAAAGCTATTTACTGCAAAAGATCAGCCAGAAGATTGCTAGGTTCCACTTCATTGCTGTAGGTGTTTGGAGGTGCCCAGAAGAAATCTGTGTACACGCAAGCTGTTTCCTAATTAAACCTACAGATTTCAGCTACCTCCATGGAGCTGTTTAATGTTATCGCCTAATTCAGCTCCTGGGAAACAGAGAGCTGAGCAAGAGAAAACAAAGGTGCAGGGTGGCATGGAGATGGGAGGATTTGGCTGAAGGTTTGGTTGCAGAGCTGCATGTTGCCCTGTTCCCAGCCCTCCTGATGCCGAGGCTGCATTAAAGATTCCTGGGAACCTGGGGGAGAATCCAGCAGAGATATTGCTGCATGAATTGCTGTTACTGGTAGTCACTCAGGCTCATTGCTGAACAAACAGCTTCATAGCACTTTTAGTGTCACCAAGGAGGGAAAGGTAACCCAGGACAGGGGCACTGGATCTGCAACATGAGATTTAAAAGTCAATTTAAGTGTTTCTGTGAAAAATACAAATCTCTGAAGATGGGAAGGAAAAGAGAAAAGTCTGAGACAACAAAAAGAAGAGACTCATGACATGTAGTTGTTATGGAAATCGTGTTGTTCAATTAATCTCCACTGGACGCTAGCACAGTTCTGTGTTCGTGCTTAAATGATCATACCCACAAATAAGTCTTTATCAGGGGAAGTGACTCCTGGGAGTTTTATGATGCATCTGTATTTCTCTGAGCCACGCTCTTGGGGCTATGTATAAGGGGCAACATTCATTCCAGGTTTACAATAGCGAGGGCATTTGACTTTACAGGAGGGTCTAAGGAACATATTTAAAGGATTCGTTAAAAATTCTCAACTAAGGGAAAGGCATCAAGGATGAATCAGAGAAGAATTTTTGCTCATATTGAAAATTCCTAACAAGGAAGTGCCACAGAGGCTGGTTGTTCAGCAACAGCCAAATTCCCAACAGCATGTCTCAGTTCAACTCTTTACATTTTTAACTTTTAAGTTCAAATAAACATTTTCTAGGGAAGAGTTTACTGCTGTTTCCCAGCCTTTTCACTCCATTTACTTCACTTCTGCTTGTTGAATCACTCCATATAGGAACTGTCTGTAACTTGGTTGATTAGAAACATAGAGAAGTGGAAGTTACAGATTTCTTTTAGTATTACTGGTGGGAACAAGAAAATGAAAGACCTGTTTTTTTCTTTGACATTTCACAAGTGAAACATTTATTTAAGAATATATTAACTGTTAATTTTATGATGCACTTACTTCTTCTAACTTTTGCTGGAGGAGGCCTTCAGTACTTATCTTCCACATATACTGTAGGCCAAAAAAAAAAAAAAGTTTTTTAGTTTACTGCATTTGAAAATAGTTGCAAATAGCATTTCATTGTATCTCACTCAGAAGCCCTGTTTGCAATTTAAAAAATTGACTCTGGGGAGAAAAAGTGCTTTTTCTCTCTTTCTTGTCATGATTTTGCAAATGGGACAAAATGTATGGTGCAGTCTGTAAAGAATTTGCACTACAACATTAGAATCCCTCAATGAGTGTCTGACATCTGTACAGTTTTTTTTTTTTTCTCCTTCCAATCTCTTTCACTCCTTTAGGAACAAAGTAGATTATTACCTCTGAAAAAGAATCCATTAAAATCACTTGCATCGAATTTAGCCTTGGTATAAGCACCTGCTATTTCGCTGTTCAAATTGCCTGTATTAGAATGGCATTTCCCTCTGTTGTGTGTGAATTTGGCCATAATGCCTTAATTGACTGCTCTGGAAAGCTCCTGGACTCTTCTTGATAAATCCCTGCTTTAGGAAATATCCTGTCTGAGGCCTTGCTTACACAGAGTCCATTGTAGCTATGTAAGAGTTCTGGTGCTTTTGAAAAATCTGAGTTATTTTCTGAGATTTACAATAAACCTGGAAGGAAGAAATAAAAGAAAAAAGTAATTCAGACCTGTCATGACAGAATGAGATCATTACAGAATAGACTGATTCTTTTAGAATTTCCTATAGAAGAAAAAGAAAGAAAAAAACACACAACACAAAATGCTGAACTTACAGGGAAAACAAACAAACAAACAAACATGCAAACAAACAAACAACCCACCAAATGTAGCATTATCATGTTAGGAGTTTGTATAAAAATTTACAAACAAGGAGTCCAGAGTCTGCTTCAGATACAGTAGTTGCCTCATACTCTACAGTGATAACGTGACTGATCATCCTTCCTTGCTTCCTCTTGGAAAAGGAGGGGAAAGAGAAAGTGGTAATATATCTTCTGCTGCTAATGCTGATATGTGATCCAAAAGGGATTTGAGCCAACTTGGAGAGCTCTTTGAAACCAGCAGTAAAATTAATTAAGAATGTTTGAGAGGGCCATGGATGGGGGGGTAATACAGAGAAGATTTCAGTTAGCTTTGAAGAAGAGCCTTTCCTAGGCAAGTGTTTCACATTTGGGAAGAGAGATGGGGGGAGGATGGAATTGAAAAATAATCCCTTTTTCTTTACATTTATTTGGGTTTATACAGATTGTTTAAAACAGAAGAGAGTTCTGGTTGAAAGTCTTACAAACACACACACAATTTTTTTTCTGTATCTTCTTTTAAAAGACAGTCCTTTTGCACCTCTTTCACAATGTCATGGCTCATGGCAGTGGGTTGGAACTAGATCATCCAAGCTATTCTATGATTCTATGATTTGTGAAGGGAGTAGGCAGCATTCTAAGGGATGCTCTCAGATGAATTGCTCTTCATTCTTATTTTGCTTCTTCCATTTTATTTTTGCGTAAGGAAGAAACCTTGTTATGCCTGTGCCAAGCTCTGTGACCTACTCTGCCTCTCCTAGGTTACTTTTCTTTCTAATGTCACCTGGAAAGCACCTGGCACTTGGAAGGTGATGGCTGCCCTCCACCACTGAAAATCTCTGCAAAACTTTCCTTCCTTGAAAAGCATAGTAGAATTCTGAGTAGATTTGGATTGTTTTCTGCTTTGCAAAAAAAAAAAACTCATTAGTGTAGGGGAAGACAGTTTGCACTTGCAGATTGCAATCTGGACAACCTTACTGCATGATTTAGAGGCACTGGGAGAAGTGGAAGTCCCCAGACGAAGAATAACCTTTTAATCTAATCTTCTCAAACTATAATCTTCTGCAAATCCTAACCAGGATGTGGCAGAGTTATGCTAACACTTGCAAAAATTCAAGCTTATCTTCTTCTGCTATCTGAATATTCATGAGAGAAAAAGCATTTTCTCCTAATGAAAACACAAAATTATTTTGAAAATAAAGTCCCTGTAGAGTCTTTGAACTACAAAGGAAGTGGAGTTGCCAATCAGACTGTAATATTACTTAAAAAATACCAGTTTGCAGTCAGTTAAAATAACTTTTTAAAAAATTAATATTTGGTTGATTCTGAAAATTAAGAGCTCAGGAATATTAAGCACAGTCAATAACAGAAGTGCTTGTCACCAACAAAAAGAAGAAAAATAGAAAGTCCTTAGCAATGGCTGTCCTAATATCAGTTTAACTTGGAGACAGAATTGTAGAGAACTCATGCAGGCTCACTTGGCAACTCTTGCCTTTTTCAGTCCTCTGTTTCTATCATCCCTTGCTATTTTTAGACCCATCTGTAAAAATATGTTTTTGCCAAAGAGCAAGGGCAAGATAACTTGAAGAAAGTATGTGAGCAAATAAAGAAATCAGAATGCTTATGGGACAGTCATATGTGCAGCTTTGTCAAGCTGCTTCCTATTCATTCCCCTAGCTTTGTCTCGGTGTTGTCTATTTAAACAATAAATCCACTCAGACAGGAACGTTGTCTTTTGACTTTCTTGTATATGCGTAAATCTCACATCACAAAGTTCATATCTATATAAGTACATAAATTATTCTTAGAACAGAAGATCTGCACTCCCTCACTAAGAGGAAAACTGGAAGATTTTGTTGTGTCATTTAGTGGCAGTGCTTGGTACTTGCACCTCTAGCAGATGTATGCAGTTTCAAGTTCTCAGCCCATGGTCTACTCTTTCTGGGACATATTACCTCAGGCATGCTACCATGCTGTTGGGCCAGAGAGGCTGGCATGCAAGCCATAGATGATGTCTCATCTCTAACATGCTCAAAATGGGAAAGGAGATTTGTCAGCAGCTTTCTGTGTATCCATACTGGTCTTACCATCACTGAAATGTCTGGGGTAATAAGTGGAAAGTATTCTGACAGCTGGCTACAGAGAACAGCTACTGTTCTGGGTAGGACAGCATCTGTTATTTGACCTGGGCATTTTATATACTGTTGAGTAGCCCTCATGGTCTCTACTGGAAAATCCTTTATTATGTTGGGAATGCCTTGAGTATTACGTATGGGAATGTCTTGGATATTCAAAAAGTCTCAAGAAGCATGGCTTTGTGATGAGTATGTGACTTTTGTTTGTCTTTTCAGTGAGCTTTCAGTTTCTGAAAAAGTTTAAGAAACTTTTCAGTTTCTTAACTAGTGTGGTCCATTCTTACAATCTAATTTGCTCTAATTGGTCTTTTGCTCTAATTGGTAGATGATTTATCTTGAACTACTAGTGGCTGCAACCTTCTATTAAGCTGCACAGAGGTTTCATGGTCTGGTTGTCCACAACTGTCCTTGAACAGATTAATTTGACTTGCATTTCTTTGATACGCAGTCTGAATCCAGAGTGCCCCTCTGCCATATTGAGTAAAGCCTTGGAGGACTTCTCTGGGTGTAGTGAGTAAGCCATACAGCTTCGTCTACTTCATATGCTAACGTTGTGGTGTAGATGATGAAAAGCACAATAGTTGCATATAAAATATATAGAAAGGAAGAATAGCATGCTAACTGTGTGATCTAGAAGGCTGGGATTTTTCTTGAATTTTGTAGAGAATTTTGCTTTGTGTTTTATTTTTTTCCTCTCTCTTTCTCCAGTAACAGCTACATACAGTTCTTTTGTATGGCATCTCTTGAGCAAATACCAGTTCACAGAGGTGGAGTAGTCAGTTGGAAAGTTCCTGGAGGGGAAGTGAAAGCCTTCCTCATCCCATAAGGAACAGGCCATAGAAACCAGCAGCTCTGTGTGTCTAATCAGACCTAACACGTGTAGCACCAGTGACTATGCTAATAAAACTGTCAGGCCTTGGGATTAGTAATTTACACCCATGTTTTTAGATTCTCTGTAAGAAAAAAGAAACTCTTCTTGTGGATGAAAAATGATGTGTGAATCTATAAGGCTGGGCTGAAAAGAAGCAGATGCTGACATTTCTAGAGTTAATATTTTTGCCGTAAAAATGCATCTGTCATCAGCCTCCACTTATAAGAGCAGAGGAGCACTTATCTAAATAAACATGGCAGCTGTTTTATATGATGGGTCTGTTTTTTAAATAGTTAAAATCATTGTATCATTTTGAAAGGTATAGCTTCCATTAGTGTTAACTTAAAATATTAAGTTGGAGTGTGTAGCTGTTCTCTGCTTTAAAATAATTTCCAATGACACTTTCTCACATTATCAGAAACCTTTCCTGAAAGGCCAGAACGAGTAGAATGAAAGTAACTGAAAGCGTATGAAGCTGAGAATACTGCAAATGCTGAAAATTTGCTGAGGAGAAGGATGTGGGTTCAGGAGTGTGTTAAAAAAATGAAGAGCAGGGAAAAAAAGGCAAGAATGTTTGGGGAAGTAAATTGTCAGAGTTCTCTGCTTGTGGAATAAGGGTTACAATAGAAATAATTCACAATTTTTGAACTGTCTTAGTTCATTAATTAACTCCTTTACTGTAGTTCAGCAAGTCCTATGCATAAAATTGTATGACTGTGTTTCCTATGTAATCTATAATGAGCTACTTTAAATGATTTTAAGACCATTTTATATCATCAGACAAGTACAAAGGAGACTAATCAGTAGCAAGGACAGACATACACTTGCAATCCAAACTGAATTTTATTTACCATCTTATTATCTCTGTTAGCCAATGGCTTTTGATGAGGGGCAGTATGTGAAATACAAGTATGTGCCGTAATTCACATTTGCAATTGCATGGGATATTACCCCCATTCTTAGACTTAATGAGACCTTCCTCTGTAAGAAGTCCCGTGGTTACTGTGCTATGCTCTAAACGTATTCTACATGGCCTTGTGAAGTAGTTAGATATGAGACTATTCAGTCTATGAATGTCATGTGAGCTTAGCTCAGAGGTAAGTGCCAAGCTGCTTGGCTTGTCATACTTGTGTTGATCCAGAGCAAGAACAGCTGCAGACCTTCAGGCAGGTGCAAGAACTGGCCTGGCCAAACTAGAACCAACTTTAGAGTGCTTGGTGACTAAATGGTTAAATGTTTATTTGTGTGGGTTCTATATCATTACTGAACTGTCCCCAAGAAACATACGCTCTTTATAAATCTGGACATTAGCATTTTACAGATGCATTGCAGCCAATGAGAAGTCAGCAATTAGCAACAGGATCCCACCCATAAATTAACAGTGGTATCTGGATATGAACTTTGTTGGGAAAAAATTGGAAGACAGAGAAGACCTGAGTTTATGACATAGTCTGTGCATCCATGTAAAGAAGAAAGAGGACTTCTCAGGGTTGCATCCACCCTTTCCTCGTGTGTGTGCAGATGGTCTGTAAGCTAGGAAGGAGGGAAGAACTGTGATTCCCTTACCAGTCTTGCTAACTAGGACTGTAAAGTGTTAGGATTTGCTACTGATGCTTCTGTAAATCATTACCCCTGAATAAGGGAGAAAGTGGTAGAAGAATTGTGACTGGTAAATGAGTCCTAATCAAAGTGCTTCCCAAGGCTTTTCCTGGAGACCTGCAGATTCCTCAGCAGCCCTTTCTAAGGCTTGTGTTTAATACCAAGATGTGTGATTTTCTCTTGATCACAGGCCAGAGCCTGTACCGTACACTGGTGTAAAGCCAAGCCATTTCTTTGGGGAAGGGCATCTCTAGTTTAGTTCAAAATAGTGGAATTGTGAGCAGTGATAATGGAAATGCTTCCATACATGAGTCCCACTGACCTATGGCAGGCTTACTTCCACACCACCTCAGGCAGACTACAGCTATTCCTGTTACTATTTCATGGTTTCATAACCTATTGGTTTCATAAAGGTGGCACAGTTTTCTTAAAATCTTATTTCCAAGCAATCCTTTGACTGAGCTGTAGTTTAACACTTTCTCCTGCTGAAGTCTCTGTAACACTTAGAGTGTAATTTTAACTCTCTTTGCTAAGTGCTTGAGACAAACAGAATCTCCTATTAATAAAAACCTTTGATGGATGCATTAAGAAAGCAGTGCATAGGTAATCCTATATTTGCATTAAGGAAGCAGTGCATATGGAATCCTATATTTCCAGTGTTTACCTCAGCAGTACACATAAAGCACATTTAAGGTCTTGTAAAGCACATATATAAAGGTCTTGTAAAATGCCAGAAGTAGTGTATTTACTGTTACTATTAGCCCTACTCTGAAAATAATGTCTCCTATTTTATTTTATTATCTTGGCCCATGAGCCCAGAGGCAGATGCCGATGGTGTGGGAGTAGAAGTTAAACCTTCCCACCAATATTTCATTAAATTTTGATGCGCTGTGACAGATGACAGCAGAGGGGCAGTCTGACAAAATGACATCTGACATGGAAGTGTATATGAAGCAAAGGGGTGTCACTGAATTCCAGCATGCAGAAAAAATTGTACCCATTGACATTCATGAACATGTTGAATGTTTATGGAGACTGAACAGTGGATGTGAGCACAGTGAGGTGATGAGTTGTGTGTTTCAGTTATGACAACAGCGATGTGAAAGACAAGCCATTTCACACCATGAAATGAAGTGTGTCTTGATCAGCTCATCCTCATGAATCAGTGAATTACAACCAGGGATCTGAGTACAGAGCTGAATATTGGCTTCAGTGCATTGGAAATGATGGCTCCAGCATTAGAATATTGCAAAGTGAAAATAAAAATATTGCTCCAGGTGGGTCCCATGAATGTTCACACGGGATCAGAAAAAAATACTCTATGCAAGTTTGTCAGGATCTACTGAACCAATATAAGGCTGAAGGTAAGTTTCCTGACAAGATGTGTCAAAACAACAGTCCATGATGACATATGAGTTTCCCACTGAAATTCAAGACCCAGCAGTTAAAGTAACGTGCACTGTCTTTTGGGATAGGACAGGAGTGCTCTTTCTGGATTTCCTGGAACCCAGATAAACGATCATCTCTGACTTCTATATCACAACACCAACTAAGCTGAAGGCTCAAACTTCCAGAGTCAGGCCAGGGAAAAAGACAATGCCAGGCCCCACACCAGTATAAAAACTGTGGAGCACATTGCCACTCTTGACTGGACTGTCCTACCACACTCACTGCACAGTTTGAATTTGATGCCTTCTAACTTCCCTCTGTTTGGGTCAGTGAAAGATGGACTGTATGGGCAACTCTTTCCTAATAACAGTGCCATCATAGCAGCTGTGAAAACTGTGTGTCATCCTTGTTTCAGATTTTGACAAGCATGGCATGCAGGCTCTTGTTCATTGCTGGCAAAAATGTGATGACTATGTTGAAAAATAGTGTTTTGTAGTTGAGAATTTGTGTGATCAAATGGTGCTATTGTGCTTTTTGTGTCTGCTTTATATCTGTAGTTTATATCTGTTTTGTATCTGTAGTTTTCATGGAAATAGATAAGAGGCATTACTTTTGGAGTGACCTACGTACAACAGGATCATTTATTTTACCACAGATGTCCTACAGATATAAGTGTGTTTTATCATCAACTCCTCAGGCTATGGCATCCATAAATTGTAGAAACAGCCAGAGAAGGATCAAGTGAAGGATTCAAGGAACGTTTGGACGGTGTGTTGAGGGACATGGTTTAATGAGAACTATTGGTGATAGGTGGATGGTTGGACTGGGTGATCCAGTCTTTTTCAACCTTGGTGATTCTATGATTCTGTGATTCTAAGTCAGCCTCTCCAGTATCTCATTGTCCTGGATCACTGATGTAGATTTGTTTTCTCTGCATGGAACAGTGACTTGGTGTGAATTATTTTGGCAGTTTTTGACTTAGTAATAACATTTCCAAAGTTAGGTGTGCAGGCACCATCTTCTAAATTGTGCCCTCTTTTCTTTTTCCAAGAACAACCTTAGTTGGTTTTATTCATGACCTTATTTAGACATTTACACCTTCAAAAATGAAGCTTCAAATCATGCAATGAAAGGAACTTCAATTGTCTATGAGAAATTATCCACACTGCTAAAAATAAAGCCTTTATTTTTCTGTCAAAATGTCAGATGTCAAAACTTGGGCATTTTGCAGTTTAATTCATTCTAGTCTTGCAATTTAGTTCTGCAGATAACCTAGGGTAAATTATTTAAAACTAATGTTGTAAGGCAAAGTTGAATGGATACATCTGTAGAGTTTCTTGTAGTGACCAAGTATTTAAAAGAATGATGATGAAGTGAGAGTCAGAGTTGTCACCTTTCTCAGGACTACAATGATACTAATATTCTGTGTGTGCAAGAAAGACGCCTGGGACGCTGCAGGGATTTAATAACTGCATATCTCTGCAAACAGATTGTGCTGAAGGAAAAACTGTTCTCAGAGTCGGGGCCAGTGCTGTGCTGAAATGTGGGAACTGGGATTGGGGGTGAAGGCAGCAGTGATAGCTGCCAAAGTGTGGGGCTTATAGAGGCACCTTTTTCTTTAGGACATAGCAAGGAAAGCTTGTAGGGCAACATCACAAAACTTACTCTGCATACACACACAGACAAATGAAAAATGTTGTGCAAATTCATCTTAGGATAAGCAAGTATTATTTATTTAAATGCATTGTGTCAGTGGATATTATTTTGCAAGCATCAGGATTGGACTCTGAAACAACATGCAAATACAGTGATGGTGTATATACACAACTGTATACCCACTGAACTGTGCTTCATGTGTTCTTAGTGCCAGTGAAAGCAAAGCAGCCTCCAGCTGATTAAGGGGAAAAGTCATGACTGCTAGAAGCCAGGACCTCATTTAGAAAGCTACTGCTCTGCTTCAAATAACTGAAGTTAGGAAAGTCCCTTGAATTGAACCCTAACTTTCTTGTTATCTGGTATGAGAGGTGAATAAGCTGAAGATTCTTGTTAGTGGCTTTTAATAGTTTTTCTGTCCACAGACGGTTTCCAGAATAACATGTTTTATTGCATTTTTTTTTCATAGAAACAGTAATTTTCAGAAGAGAAATAAATAATCACATGGCTCACAGCAAAGGTTCTGTATTCACGGGAGACCTCTGGTGTAACAGCTGAATTAATCATGAATAGCTGAACTCTCTCCTGCAGTGGCATGCCAGAATCGTTTCCTTGCCAATGTCTTTGCTTCCCTTCTACATCCCCACAAAGCTGCTGCTCTCTGCCCCTTCCTGCAGTGTGGGGCTGCCCCCTGGCTAGTCCCACCAAAGTCGTTGTCTTGCCTCATTTTTCAGCGTTGTCCTGTTCAGCTTCATGTCTTCTCCTCTAAGCATTGTCCTCTGAAGCAGACTGACAACCAGTGGGAAGTTTCCCACTGTTTTTTATGATCTTTGCCTACGTACTACTTTGAAATCTACCTCTTGCACCATGTGTGTTCATTTAACTTCCTGCACTATAAAAAGGCATGCTGCTCTAGGGTGTGCTGTGTGGAGTGATATCCCTAGCTCCATTTTCTCTAGCAGCATTTGGAAAGGTGACTTTGTACTATTTGAGTGTGTCCTGGGCAGCAGCTGGAGGGAATCTAGGGGGCAAAGCACTGCCTATGGAAGGAAGTATGGTTCACAGAAAACACCAGGATGTGCTGGGAGAATGTGTGAAGCGGTACCCATAGTTATGGCAAGTATTTTAAGTCACTCTCTTAATGAAGAGAAAGTTTCAATTTCACAGGTCTGAAGACTTGATACTACTATTCAGCATGAGATATATAAGGTGCAGTGACAGCTATCAGTTCAGTGAGATCTGCAGCAAAGGAACAGAGTTTGATTAGTACATGAAACGACAGGATGCAATAGAGGTGGTATGAAAGGATTTGGACTTGATAAAAGCTTGATTTCAGACGCTGGCCAAACTTCTCCTTGCTGGAAACAAAGACTGACCTGATATGTAGCATTGGCATTGTGGGAAGAGTTGAGAAAAGGATGATAGCTTTTTAGATACTCTCTCACTGGGAAAAAAGTTCTGAGAAGTAAGTTTCAACTGTTGTTGGAAATAATGTTCAGGATAACTAAACAGCCCACAAGAGTCCTTGAGGTGTGCTGTGAATCCAGACATCTCTGAGCTGTAGAGAGATAGTGAGTTGATTGTTTCAGCTCACTATCAACTAGCAGAAGAAGGAATAGACATTTATATTACAGAGTTGAAAACTCTGGCTTCTGAATGTAACTTTAGAGACATTAAAGAGTACCTAATGAAATACAGAATCGTTTGTGGGACACATTATTTCAGCTTTCAGGAGAGATCTGTGGAGAGAAACAGATCTACCCCTGGAAAAAGACTGTTGAACCACTGAGGAGAATGATAAATAAAAAACAGATCCCAAAGCAGAACAAGTATATGGTCTCCAGCTGGAAGAATCCATCACTCAATTGCAGGCCAGTCTGGAACAAGGTATCATGAATCTGTGCAGATACTGTGGAAAAAAAAGAGGAAAGTCAGGAAAAAAATGCCACACCTCATGGAATGGTGCTATAGGTATTGGATACAGACCTGCCTCATGTCTCATCGCCCCTGCTATCCTAAAACTAGAGATGCTGTCCCAGGAGCTGAAGTAATTAAGGTCTGACTCCACAGATGGGCTTCCTCTGTAGCCCTTGCTCCTTTGTCTGCCCCAATGGCAATAATTTGAGCTCTCCTCCAGCTCCTCCATGACTTGAGAACCAAGCAACAGGCCTTGGGTCTGGGAGACACTGCAGACAGCCAGCTGCTGCTTAACACTGAGGCTGCTTTCTTGTGTCCCTTCTGGAAACTAGGTTTCTGTACTCTCTGCAGCCATCTGTTTTTAACAAAACATGTAGAAACTTGATGTCCTTGAGATTTTAATATCTCTGTGATTTTTGTTATTTTATCTCTGTACCATTTTCAGTGGAGTCCCTTGGTCATTTGTGGTTGGAGCTGACTGGGGATTCACAAGCTACAGGTGTGCTTGGTTTGTGCCTTTATAAACCTTCTTTAGGAAATCAGCCTGAAAGGAGAACACACTGTGATTAAACCTTTCATGGCTTCCAAGTGAAGAGGGGCTATTTACGTTACTTTAAACAGAGCCAAAAGCCCTCAAATTGTAAACCCTGGAGGGGAGAGGGCTGCTGGCTGTTCAGCTGCTAGACTCTGCAGCTATGCTGTTGGGTCAGTGAGTGATTTGATTTCAGCTGGACTGTGAAGCCAGATGCAATGTAATCTGAGCAACACTTCTGCACAGCGCTATTAGACCAGAGAAATATGACCACGTGCTGGTTGTGCTGAGCCCCCAGCTGAGAGCAGGGCTCTGCCTGACCCTCCCAGAGGAGCCCTTCAGTGGTTCCAGGAACTGTGAAATTTTAGGAGCACTGTCTCTGGCTGTGTATACTACAAGACAGCTACTGTGCAAAGCTTGATTTCCTTCTCCAGAATGTTCCTTTTTACCCAAGGCAGTAGGTACCATGGTCCTCCACCTCCTCATGCAGGAGAGTCAAATTGTGTTTTGGAACCTGACCGCCTGATTTCGAAGTGGAGAACCATACCACAGAATTGCATATTTCACCCTGCAAGAGGATGCTGTGATATTCCAAATATGCATTTGCAAACAAACACAGCATACCACTTCCCTCTGAAAAAGAGAGAGATTTTTTTTTCCATCTAAGCAACCCCAGGAAATGTGCTGTCAAGTAGATGGCAAGACTGGGTTGACTTGGCACTTACATGAGTCACTTCGTACAAAGTCTATTTAGTTGATTGAAAGCATGACTATTTCAGTGGCTTCATCCTGCCCTGAACTACTAAATAATGAATAATTTAGATAATTCATCAGCAGCTGGATACAACTGCATACTGATTAATTTCCAGAAGGGGAAGGCCTTTGAGTTGCTGGTTTTAGGTCAAGACGTTGCAACTATGTGATGCTTTGCAATCTCACTTGCAATTCTCTAGATTCTTAGGTATGTGAATTTGTATTAGTTAAAGACAACTAATTAACTGTAGAATTAATGCAGCTGGTTGATTATACAAGAAGTGCATCTAATTACTTGTATCATAAGGCTGCACATAAAGGGAGAGGTAATACAGATTGATGGAATTCTCTAGGCTTCTCTTGACTAAGACAAGGAATGTCACTGCATCAAATTAAAAGAAAACAGAGAAACAGTAGTTTAAGAATTGTGCATTTACTTTGTCAAGAAGTTACTCCAGCAGTTTATTCACAGGAATCTTTCAGTTTGCCATTTCTATTCTTTATGAATTTTAGCTAATGTTTAAGACGTTTAAGACAATATTTTATATCCATACTCATTTGCATGGTCTGACAATAAAATGAAGAAGAGCACTTGCTGCACATGCCAGTTCGTGGGACACCACTTTAGGCTGTCACTGGAACCTTCTTCTAAAGCCTACCTATAGCAGCAATACCACAGAAAACAGGGTTTTAACATCTGGATCCAGAGCATAAAAATGAAGTACACACAAGGCACTTTAAATACCTTTTGTACTGAACTAAAGTTCAAGATCTCCTTATTCTGAATTTTATCCAACATTTTCTAAAGAGACATTTTTAAAATCCTTGTCTAGACAACATATCAAGCTGCAGGGATGTGGGAAGCTCTGGCTTGTCTGTCTGCCTGTTTGTTGTGCTGATTGAAATGCCGTTTGCTTTTTTGCTGAGAACTGTTTTGCTGCTTTGTTCACTTCCCCTCCAGTGACTATTCCAGGGAGTTGTCACTGTGCATGGTGTGGCTTTTGCAGGGACCCTCAAATACTGTGTACAGATGAAGGTATTCCCAGAGGCTGTCTGCCACACCAGAGTTCTTATAAGAAGAGGACTGTCATTTGATTTGGGATATAACACCTATTATATTTCCAAATTAAAGCTATACCTCAATTATAATATCCTCTCACTTCTGTGTGTGAAGTCTACCTCCAAGACAAATCAAGGACTGTAGACCTG
>PPHD01011929.1:5092-18426 GCA_002909625.1 Bambusicola thoracicus
AGTGGATTACACTGGAGGTGGGGGGGGGGAGTCCCTTACCTCCCATTTCCCTGCATCAGCCCTCTTTCTACCACTGCTAAATGCTCAGCCCGTTCACACGCTCATCTTAAAAAAGAGAAGAGCTATCATTAGGCTTCACTAAAATACAGGAGTTGTAAAGGCTCCACAGTATTTGGAGTCTGTGTCTGCTGATCCTCCAGCCCAAGGTGGTGAAGGCAGGAAGCAGCCCTGAAGGGAGCTCGCAGTGGTCACAGGGAGAAATTCTTTCCAGAGAAGCAGAGACACATTTTCAAAATCCAAGCAATTAAGTCACAGCTTGGATGCAAAGGTTTGCATTTGTAAACCTCCCCCTCTGCTTGGAAACTGTTAGTAGTATTTAAGGTAGTTAAAGGAAATCAGAGGAAGTAAAAGCAAACCGTTGGAGAAGGGAAAATATATACACATATACATATATACACATGCACACGCATATATAGGCTCACTCACCAAAGTCTGATTGCAAATCCTTTTTCAGTCCACAAAGCATGTCTGCTCTTAGCTATCCAACCATTCAACTAATGGCAGCAGGCACTCCTTGCTCTCGCCCCGGGATCACTTTTCGCTGCCACCCGCAGCCGAGCGGGGCTGCACAACTCACACTGCTCCTCACTTCAGTGTAGGGACAAAAAAAAAGAAGTCCTGGACTGCAAGCAGCCCAGTTTGCAAGCACTCTAAAAAATCCTTCAGAAAGAAATGTCTTTACATGGCTCCCCAGTTCTGTATAGAAATAGGAAAATGAAGGCTACGGTCCTAAAATCCCGTGGTAGTTGGCTTGGATCGAGTGGCCATCAGGCATTGCAAAGCAAAAGTTAGGAGCACAGTGATTAAAGGGAACAGCTGGTTGGAGGGGAGGCAGGCAGCCAGCCCTGGCTCCGGCAGATGCAGCGAATGCAGAGCGCTTCATTCCCGGCGGCGTTGCCCCTCGTGCTGTGCCGGCTGGGAGCAGGCAGCATCCCACGGAGAGCTGTCAGCCCACAGCACGAGCCCTTCTGGGG
This sequence comes from Bambusicola thoracicus, assembly GCA_002909625.1. Classification (NCBI taxonomy): domain Eukaryota; kingdom Metazoa; phylum Chordata; class Aves; order Galliformes; family Phasianidae; genus Bambusicola; species Bambusicola thoracicus. Next base: position 6,127 of record PPHD01011929.1, read on the forward strand.
CTTCCATGGGGATCCCAGGCAGGGGGAGAATTAAAAAATGTGGGGAAAGGGGGAAAAGAGGAAAAGCAGCAGCTGGTCCTGCAGAGGTACGCACAGAGCTGCGCGCAGAGCCAGCTGCAGAAGTTGGCTGGTGGCTGAGCCTCCAAGTTGCAGCAGCAGAGGAGGCTGCGGCTGCAGCGCTGCCTGACACACTTCCCTCTCCCCCACCCCCTCTTGGCAAGTGCTTGCAGAGCCTCCAGCACCTTTCAAGGCAATGTCAAGCTGCTGTCAAAGCATTCCGCTGCCTCCCGAACACATGCCGGCTGCTCGTAAGGGAGCATGAAGCTGCAGTCTTATGGCCTGCCTGCAGCGCCTTCTGAAAACTCAGCTTAACCCTTTCTTAGGAAGGGCAGAGCAATCGTCATCACACGTGCAAGCCCTCTGCTGAGGTCTGGGCAAGCGGTGGGGCTTCAGGACAATGCTGGAACACGGGGACAGGGCAGGATGCTCCCTGCTTTACCCTCGAGCAGTTAGTCCTACACTAGGGGTGGACAGAGGGCACTGGACTGGAAATTGTTTCAACAGACCGGCATCTGCTCCCTTTGCTGCACTGAAGATGCAGTGAGGTGACCGCCCTCAGATGCTCGGCAGGGCAGGCAGCAAAGCTGCAGCACAACACAGGTCCCCATCAGTCATGCTGTGAGGTACAGACTGCATTTACATTCACCAGCCCACATCTCGCATCCAAGAGGCAGCTTATCCATAGGCACTGCATTCCCTCGGGAACTGACATCACCTACAGACGCAAGGTTGTATGCATAGACAGTGCAGGAGGAGCAGAGCAGCACAAAAGCTGTTTCTTTAGGAGAGTCAGATGAGTTTGAGTCTACTACAGTGTTTAGTTGAACGTGGCCAAGAGCTTGGAAGTTCTGAAGGAAACTCATGGGCAAGGCACAAGGTTAGGTCTCGTTTCCTTACGAAAATGAAATCTGTATAGCTCATAAGGGCCTGAATACAGCCGGATGTGCCAGCAGGAAGCTCTGCAAACTGGGGACTCCATACTCAGAGTGGGAACCGGGTTTCAGCCTAATGCCAGAGGTTTTTGCTCGGATTGAAAGGCTCTAACATCTCTATTTTGGTTTAAACTCAGCTGTTTCACGTACAGATAACTTAAACAAAAGCAATAAAATTATTAAGTGAGAAAAAACCACTTCCAAAAGAGCTATTTTGGTCCATAATTTGTTTTTAAGAAGTTGTTCAGTCTGACAATAGACTTAATTAGCAATTGAGCTGAAATTTGTAATTAGAAATCTTTTCACATGGCTATTCATGTTTTTCCTGCAAAGAAATCTCATCTTAAAGGGAAAAAAATTCTGCATTTGCGCCATAAACGCAAGGAGCAGATGCTAATTTGAGAACAGCACATTGCTTTGGATGCATCAAGTGGACATCTCCAACAGGGTGTTTTAAGGCAAAGCTCAAAGCAGTCGTTTATACTCACCATACAGACCTTCCCAGACTACCTGCTGCATCGAGAATCACAGAACTATTAAGGTTGAAAAAGGTCTCCACGATCATCAGGGCCAACCCATTCACCTACCACCAATACCGCCCACTGATCCATGAACCAGTGGAAATGGCAGGAGAGGACAGGTCTGCTACACAGTTGTGGCTGCTTTGGGTTGCGATGAGAACTGGGCAGAGCTGCCCCATCCTTCTGCTGCCATCACAGAATGGAGAGGCATTTTGGAATTTCTAACCCAGAACCGTTTGTGGCATTTGCTGAACTGGCACAGCCTGCCAGGAGCCCAGAGAGGAGAGGATAAAGATGTTTACTCTGTGGTTGCTGGCCAAAACCCATAAACACAATGCTTGCTTCCTGTTTCAGGTGGCAGTATATTAAAACCAGCTGAAGTGAAAAGCTTGAGTCTCTCAAGAGGAGAGAAAAGGGCACACCGCACACATTGAAAAAATTAGGCAGCCAGAAAAGACACACTGTGACATCAAAATATATAGGTGTCATAAAAGACCATGAGGCACCAACCTAAACCATCCGTTTTTCAACAGCCTGTACACTCTACCTCTTGGCATTAACTTTATGCTTGTCTGCCCTGAACTAAAAGCGACCTAAAAATGGTCTTGTGATACCCACTCCTACTAAACAAGCCTCACCTAAGAATGAGTTATTGACCCAAACACTGTGCCCACTGGAAACGGGAGTAGATTTGGGGGATAGGGGGTGTTACAAAAGACTTTCAACAGTGGGGTAAAAAACAACCCAGCAAACTCCATTCAGTTTTCTTGGCACATACTGCTCTCCAAGAGTAAAGAGGGTATAGAGAATGCTTTCTGTGGTTTCTATTCAGTGTAAAAACTGAGCTGAGAATGGGCTGAGGAAAGTTCACGTTGGAACAGCTTCCAAGTGATCCCTATTGGAAACATCCATGTGGGCTCGTGAGGGGAACCTGCAGTAAAGAGGCAGTACCAGCTCATACGCCATCAGTCCAGAGAAAAGGGTAACCTTTCTTTTCCAGAACAGGCTGACCTATGAGCAAAATTCATCTGGTGCAAGGAAGCTACCCTTCTACATACACATGTACTAGCACCTGCTTTATTGTTTCTTGTACCTAACAAATACTGTGCTGCTTTTGACCTTGTTATCTTTCCCCAGAGCAAACTTTCAAGTCCTCCCAGAACTCTGGTGGGAGTGGAGCTGGAAACCTCACATGGCCTAAATGGGTTGGGATGACATTTGCAGAATACACTTTTATGCAAAGAAAACTGAGAGCACAGCAGAAGGAAGATTACAAGCTGTTCAAAATGTTAGTGATTTAGTCCACTGCTTGACGGGTATTTGTTCGTGTGACTTCAACCATTACTTATTTAATCACCTCTAAAAGCACCTTCGTCAGAAGTCACAGGACTGTGCAACACTACAGCAAGATCCTGCAATGGACCATTTAGCACTGAACATGCTCCGAGCCTGGGAGAACACACAGAGCATCTTACATCACTCCACATTAGGAAGTCTCAGGAGGCACTCTGAAGACAGCTGAACGAACGTAATGAACAGTCAGCCGGAGAAAAACGAGGAGGAAAAACACCCAACCACACGCACTTACAGTGCTCTGAGAAACGCCAAAGTTCCAACTGCACATAAAGATCACATTAATAGCAACAGAAATTGCTTTGGGTTAGGGGAGCTTCAGAAGAGACTGACGCAGATGCTTGCTATTTCTTTTAAATTCAGATCTTCGATAGAGATTTTATATTGCCATCCCCTTCTCCCCACCTACTTCTTCAATTTACACATGCACCCCTACACATCACGGTCTGCCTTGGGCAGGCAGAGAGAACTGCAGCCCATCTCCCCCTCAAGGCTGGTTTCTGGCACAGCAGACCTGGTGCTCCCAAGTGGATCGCTGGGAAAACTGGTTTTAATTGGGAACTCCAGCCTGGCTACGCAAGCTCAAGAGGTCTGGGGAGCATGTGCCCCTCCTTGACTGATTTTGGGCTACAGCTGATGGGGAAGAGGAGGAGGAGGGAGAAGGTCCATTACCCTCCTGGTAGAAGAGATTTCACAGCTGATTACCCAACTATCCACTGGCCCCACACTTGCTCCATTTCAGCTGCTCCAGTTTTCCTTAGCTGTGCTTATTCAGAAACCCCAGATAACAGCACAGAAGCCTGAGGCTTGCAATGGGGCTTTTCTCTGGCCTAAGCAGATGCCCTGTTTTTAGGAAGCAGATGCAAAATGTAACAGTTCTTTACTTATAGGTTTTTATGGGAAGATGAAAATGGACTTCTCAAAAAGATCTTTTTAAGAAGTCTGGAATTCAAACCATTTCATAATGGAACCAGAGGAAGAACTCTGTAATTATTCTTTCCTTCAAGTGCAAATTCCACCAGCCAGTCGTAAACGTTAACTTGTTACAGGTAATGAACACTGCGGGATCCATTTACCCATCCAGTAGGCATTCAGAGCCATCACTGCACACGTACACAGAGCACAGAGATGGAGAACGTTGGTAAGGGTACTTCCAAGACCCCCCACCCTCCCCTTTCATCTCCAAGCACACTAAAACAGTCACTGTGTATTTTTCTGCTTAACCATTTTCAAAAGAGCCATCTGCATCTGTCACTGCCCAACGGCACAGTGGGGAAGTGGTGGGGGAGAAGTCGGCAGTGAATGCCAGCTGCCTCCTGGAGCTGTGAGTAATGGGAAGAACCAAGCGCTGCAGTGACCTCTCCATGGGACACCAGCAATCCAGCACTCCCCAGAGATGCATTTTGCCTGTGCACCAGCATCACTGATCTATCTGAAATGTATGCATGTTAAAGCAGCACACTTCCCATTCAGGAAAGAAAGCCAAAAACTGCAGTGATTGGATGTTCCAGCTTTTAAAACCCAAAACTCTCCATCTCTTCCCAATGACCAGTGTCCCCCAGGCAGCCTCCCTCTCACTCTCTCCTAAGAGCGGGGGAACATTGCCTTCCATATTCCATGTAGATGTAAGCACAGGCACTTTCACTGGCTAAAACTACAAACAACATGTTTTCTTGGGGGGAAAAACATCCCCATCCTCAGTGAGTCCATCTCTAGGACAACATTGATTGTGTCTCTCCAAATTGGTCTATTCTTCTCCATTGCAAGACCAGAAACTCATCATAGCTTGCAATGGCTCAGCCCTTTCTTTTTGCAAGCATCTATCAGACAACTGACTTTGCTAGAAGATTTTTAGCTAAAAGGAGAAGCAAAAAGGTGCATCTTGAGTCAACAGAAGTCGAGAGCCATTGCCAGAGCCACATCTGAAGCTGTGCTTTTGCATCACTTCAAAGCATTTTCCCGATTTTGTGGGTTTAACCTTAATGGTTAACCCGCCTCCTCCAGGCAATTCCTCCTCACTGCCTCCTTTAGCCAACACTTCGGTTGGTGAGCCCAAGTTGTACAAACAGGCCCAAAACTCCAGTGTAAGAAGCTCAGACTGAAGGAGGCACTGCTCTGAACTATGGGGAGCAATCACACTTGTAGGTCGTTCACTGAAATCCCTACTTCATGTTACGCAGAGGCCAAGAGGAACAGTTCTCAGGACAGCATGGAGCACATCTTTCTCCATTAATGCTGTATATATGGTATGCAATTATTTTCTTAATCACTGAACATAAGGGGAAATACCACCATTTATCCCAAGCTGTGGATTTCTGGATTTGGGTATTCAGAACAGGAATAATTCAGGGCTGTAGACTCCAGCGCTGCTAAGAGAAACAGTGGAAGATAAATAGGCTGAAGCAAAGTGCAAGATCCCCTACTGCCCAGCCAGCCATAATGATGCAAAAGAGCTCATTTGGGGACCTTGTTAGCAGAGGTCACCCCAACACAACTGCATCTCAGCTGTCCGATGACACAAGAGAAATCATCCTGAGCACACACTGAAGCAACCCAGCAGGGAACTGAGCGGGAATGGAGGAACCACAGAGAAAAGCAGAGTCACACTGCACAGGGAAACCAAAACAGCTCCCACCTTCTGGGCTAGTAGGGATCAGTGCTTTAGCATGAGAGCAAGTTGTGTGCAGCTACAAATCCAGAGACCTTTGCAGCAGAAGACTGGAAAATGGCTCCTCTTGCTCCAAAAGCACCTGGCACTTGAGCCCAAACAAAGACTCCTTCCAGTAGCAGCCCCATGGGTCCTGGTACACCTCACCCTGAAGAGGAGAGCAGTGCAGCACTACAGCTTACAGCGGCTGGAAGGACAGGTCTGAACACTGAGTCAATACCCAACATCACTCCTCTCAGAGGAGGGAAAACCTCTGCATCTTCCCTGGCACCCTTATTTTCAGAGCCAACGTTGCCAACACACAGGGAAAAAAAAAGGAAGTGGGTCATAAGTTTTCACAGTTGTCACACAGTTTCTTTTCAATGAGTAGCAGTGTAACAATGCATTAACAATAAATGAAATGCCATGTTAACACTAATTTGCATTGCGCAGAGCCACAGTGCTTTGCTTCCCGTATTCTCCCTCCAAGCTCTCCTGACCTGCATATGAATCAAGATGAAATTTAATTGCTGGGGAATCCAGCAGAATCATTGAATTCCTGCTTAATGAGCCTTCATTTGTACTCTCTTGCATCAGATACCTTCTCTCCAAGGTGCTGTGTTAACTAGCTGAGATGTGAAATGTTTTGCAAGGCTATTTTCATATGCATTTTGACAGAGGAAGAAATAGCAGGAGGAGCTCCAACTGCAAAAAAAGACTGTTGGTATCAGTTGCGCGATAAGGCTAGTGAGATCCCAAGAGTACTGAGCCACATTCCTTACAAGCAAAAAACTCTAACAGCTTTTATATCCACTCTTACACCTCACAGCATCTACACGAAGCACCTCTTCTAGAAGAGACCCAGCACAGCAAGGTGGGACGTGGCCAAGGTCTGCCTGGGAGACAGCCAACGTGCAGAGCAATGCCAACCATTTCAGTGACTCAGAATAGCACAGCCCACACCGCCCCCAGAAGTCAGCGCCTCCGGGCAGTTTTGCATTCAGACAGCTCATTGAGCTTACCTCATTCTAAAGTCCTTGGCCATGGTCAGAAGGCTAATTTCCGTGCCGGGTACCTCAGCCTACACAACTGAACAGCTGCCTGAAAAAACAGCCTTGGTGCCTTCTGTGTGGTATAGCCACTGCAAGCAGCATGGGCAGGGCTGGCCACAGTTCTGGGACCAAACCTTCAGGCCCCCTACATGATACCCTGGGCATCAGCCACGGGAAACACAGAGGGGAGGAAAGACAAAAAGCAAAGAGGGATGACCCCAAAGGCCCTGCACTGATCAGTTTTCTGTCCCAAGCTGGGCCATAGTGGAGCCGTGCACACCGACAGGCAGCCTCCAAGCAATGGGATCAGTGATAAATAACAAAATATTTTGGCTTTGGAGTGCTCAGGGCTCCCCGAGGGACTGCATTTTGTTTCTTATCGTAGGCTTGCGAGATGGGATCAGCCTTCCCCTCCCATCTGGGCCCCACAGGAACAGCACACTGGTAGGTAAAGGTTTATCCTTTTTCTTACAAGTTATGGGAACCTATAAAAGTGCTGCTTACAGATGAACACTGATGTAGGTGCAGGCAACAACACTGGGTCTGTGCTGGTTGCAACAGGCAGAAGACGGACCACAAAGTCTGTCTGCCATTTGTGTTATAAGGGGAAATAGTGGGGAACACGGTATGGCACAAATCAGGCCTAATTATCCCAGGGTAGCTAATTATAAAGGATGTAAATTGACAGAAATAAAACCACATGGTCAATAATAGTATTTTTTTAAAAGCTGGAAATTTTAGTCCATTATCTTTCTGGCTGAAAAGCTTTAATTGAAAATGGCTAATCTTCCAGCGGGTTCAGAAAGGGTTTACAAGCTAATTGCTCTCTTTTCTTTAGGATTAACACTGTGTTCTGCGAATAGGGGTGGAGGGCAGCAGATGTGCAGCCTTTACTCTCTGTAATCCAAATGCCCCCACTGCCACAGATGCTCCCAGCGCTGTGCAGTGGCATAATGGAATCGCTTTCTCACACATAAAATGGCTGTTCTGAAATGAAATTACAGCCATCTATTAGGAAGGGAACAATAAATTTCCCCCACCACACATCCCCATCACGAAAGACACAGCATTAGCCTATAAAACCCGCGATGGAAGTAAATCTTGTGGGAGAGAGAGCAGCAAACAGATGAATTTACCATTCTCCTTTCATAACTGGTAGGCCGTGTCACTCGGACATGGGCAGAAAGACATTATCCCGAAACCAGTGCATGCTTCCACAAACTTCAGGGTGGCCAGGACCTGGCTGCTGCTTTCCAGGCTGGGAGAAGACTTACAGGAGCTGCTCAAAGAGCAGCTTCCATTTAAGCTGAGAGAGCGCAAATACTTTTGCTACAGGGTAGGGAAACCTGCAACCACCCTCCTTGGAAAGTGAGGCACACAATGCCTCCTTGAAAGATCCAGAAGGGATAACCAGACATATATTCTTCATTTTCCCATTATCAGATGGTGGGAAGGCCACGCCATCCCTCCTAGCAGCAGGCCTGCCTGCCGCACCCAGACTGTACCTTCAGAAAGCAACAGAGCTCCTGGGGCCACAAGCGGAGGGAAAAAGGATGAAGCATTTGGTGTTTGAATTGGCAGGAAAGCAAAGCCAGTGTTTGCAACACAAAAGCTCAGCAGTGCTGTTCTGAGTAAGAGCAGTATCTTCCAGGAAAGGGCTAAACAAGGGATCGATCCCATCGGGGAGCAGTGCCCAACAAACAGGAGAGCATCACCTGGGCTTCCTCCAGGATGGTGGAGAAAGACGCCTCTCCTTAGAGAACAATTCATCTCAGCTCCTTGGAATAAAGTGCCTAACTTTAGCAATCTGTAAACTAGAGAGGAGATTCATTTCTTGAGAGAACAACAAATACGGCTCATTAACTGCTTCCTCTATCCCTCCTCCTCAAGCATAGAGTTCCCTGCTGAATCACTGTCACAGAGAACATACCAAAACCCAGCAAGATAGCAGGGCAAGCACCACCCATACAAGAGCATCAGTCAAACCCACAGCAGCGGAAGACATGAGTCTATGGAATAGGCAGCAGACAGAGAAATCTCTAAAGCTCAACTAGGTTCTAGAAATTGAATGTACACACATTTCAGCCAAACATTTGCCTCTTCAAACCTCTGTCTTGAACAGCCATTAAGTTGCTCCCTTAAATCAAGTCTTTCACTAGCTGGAGAAGTTGAGTACTTAGAATTCAAATGAAGATGATCCGTTGCCAGTCATCACTCTGCATTCAGCAGGGATCTCTATCATGCAGAGCATGTCCTCAACTGAGGGAGGAAACCGAGCATGCAGATGACAAACACCCCTACAGTGGGCACATGATGGCATCAAAATCTAGATGGATACTAATAGTAAATGCATGGGTTACGAGGGGGTGTTCTCACAGCTCCGTTAACTCATTAACTCAGTAACCCAGTGTGTGTGTGTGTGTGTGTGTGTAAGAAGCCTCTTCATGTGCACCTTTGAATGACACCAAGAAGCAAGTGCGTACTCTGCTGCCTCAACTACACGTGGCAACAAGCACCAAAGTTAGCTATTTGTTCATGATCACCATGAAGTTTAGAGCAATACTTAGGGCAGAGCTGTTCCCCCAGTATGTCATTTCCCAGCGCTATCCATTGTTTCTGCTGTTCCAAGGAGCAGCATGCTGTAGAAGTTCATACCTCAGAGCTACGCTTCCTACGCCATTGGCACATTTCTGTGCAAGGGGAATGGAACAACCCCAAGAGCCTCCCGGCTGCAAGCTGCACTACTGCACAAAGGCAAACATATGGAATTCAGGCCAGAATCAACACTGTAAGAATTACTGCCAAGAAACCACGTTTAGAAGCTGCAAACTTGGCAAAAAAAGAGAAGGTTTGACTACCTCTTTTTTCCCCCCCAAAGAACAATCATAACTATTTTAAAAAGGCACAAAGAGGAAACGTGAGTGTTGTCAGAAGAGCTCTGAAGCCCTGCTTTTGCTGTCTCCCACCTTCATGCTAGCTGACGTCCCTGACACCGGTAATAACCAGACTTACTGCACAGCAGGAGCTGGCACTACAGGTTGAAAAGAGATCCCTAGAAAAAGTTTCTTCTAACAGAAATATTCTCCCCAGTTACTCACTGAACAGTAATTTAACAATATTCATTCTCTAAAATATATTGTTACTGCAAAGCCCTTTCTCTCAGCTATTAATTTGTTGCTAAGAAGCAGCACAAGGCTTAATAGGACACGGAGATTTGAGTGAAAATTATGGGCTTGCTCTCTACGTAGCTGTGAATTGATGCACGTACATTGGGAGGAGGGGGAAGACGAGAGGAAAACAGGCTTTGATCAAAAGGATCAGGGCAACAAAGCTTACAGGTGCTCTGAGCCAACACAGGGCCCTGAGGATGGCAAAGGGGCATCAGTGACTCCAAGAGCCACCAACAATAACTCCATGCTCCTGGAGAGCATCGTGTGCAAGGCAGATGGTGACCCAGGGATCTCTGGTAATGATTACCTGCATTTCCTGTGATTTTCAAGTGTAATTAAGAACTGGATTCCTTTAGAAGCAGCATTTGTCTCAAGCCTGTGGGGTCTTTTTTTAGGCAGCAGTTGTGCCATTGCAAGGGATATTTGTGATCTGAATTGCAGCTGTGTTAAATAGTCTACTAAACACACAAAGCATAGATAGCCTGAGTAACCTCTGGAACAAACAACTCATTCTGCACGTGAAGTCCTTCAGACAGAAGAACGGTGAGTTGGAGGAATAGGAAGGCACAAGTGCCCTTCACCAGTCAGTCCTATTGCTGCCACATCAGTCACCTCCCAGAGGAGCTCTCTCCTCTCCCACCTTCCTCTCCTCCAGTGACAGCTTCCACATAGCCCCCACTGCAAGCACTGCCATGAAGAAACCAGGATTCACTCTGTTTGGGGCAATCTGAGCGCACCAGGAGCCCTCACTCCCTGTAGATGGCATTTGACTGGATTTGGCAGTTGAGCAAAAGAGCATAATTCCAAATAAATCCAGCCAGACTGAGGGATTTCAGCACAATTAGGAGTATAATACTGTATTTAAAAGCCTCCTAAATACCCACAGCTAACAGAGGGCAGCAAGCTCAGCAGAAGCCCATCCCTCATTCTAAGGGGCCAAAGCTGGCACTACGTGGATACAGATCCTCATGTTCTTTAATGCCTCAGCAGCTGCAGGAGACAGAAGTCCTTCCCTGGACCTGCCAACCCTGCAGCAGATCTCTTTGACCAGATGCCCCAGCTTGGAGGCATCCAACATTCCCAGAACAGCACCAAGACTATGCACATACCCAGGCTTTGGGGAAGTTTCCATAGCAATAGGATGCAGACATCATTTAGGTATTCACACAGCACAGCTGATTTGCACCGCCTTGGCCACAATTAAGTGACTGAGGCTGAGAGAAAGTGTCTGTAAAAACAAGGTGCTACTCCATCATGGACGACTTTGGTTGCCTCTCACTTTATCCACACAACAGTTTTTAAGCTTCAGATGTTGGGTTGGTAAGTCTTCTTCCACCACCTGCTCTTGAGAAAGCTATGACTAATCCCAGGAGGGAGCCCTTCCCTCCACCAAGATGATATTGCCCCCCATTCACTGCCACAGCTTCCCAGAGCACCCATTCACCTTCCTGAAAACAAAAGGTGATTTCCTAAGGACTAAACTTTGACTTTTGCCAATGAGGAGTTTCACATTCTTTGGTAATGAAGCAGCAAAAGTTTCAAGCAAGCTGTGGATGACAGCTCCTAAAAGATCATAGAATCACAGCATCGCTAAGGTTGGAAAAGACCTCTAAGATCATCAAGTCCAACCATCCACCTATCACCAGTACTGCCCACTAACCCATGTCTCTAAGGAACCACCTCTCCACATTCCTTGAACACCTCCAGGTGACTCCACCATTCCCTGGGCAGCATGTTCCAATGATTTTCCACTCTTATGGAGAAGTTTCCCCTTATGTCCAACCTGAACCTCCCCTGGCACAGATGGTGCCACCAAACCTTCCCACTCCCTCCCCAGAAACACCTACTGGAAGGCAGCAGAAACTTTAAGCAACAAGAAAAGAAGTGGTGAAAAGGATGGGCAAGGAAGGGATAGCATGAGGATTGAGGAGACACTGGATTAATAGCCTGGCATGCATAGCAGTTTAATAATAGAGCTGTCACAATAGGAGAGATTTACTAATTGCAGAGTCATTTGCTATGGATTCCCATCAAGCTGCCATTTAAATCGTTGTGCAGGTTTTAAGATGGCTTTCGAAAGAGGGCAGGGGGGAGAAGAGACAATGACCGCAGTACTCATGCAGTTAAATTTAGGAAAGCATTGTGTTTCCTTCCAGAGGATCAGGCAGACGGGGACAGCCAGGAGGGAACTGGCAGCACAGCGAGCCCAGAGGAGCCGGAGGCAGGTGTGTGCCTGTGTCTGCACATCTGGGAGCAACGCTCTGACCTCAAACCCAGCCCTGGCAAGCCTTACACAGCTTTAGTCAGTGACCTACTAACACCTCCAACATCTCCCCAGGCTATAGCTCCAGCGTGTCCTTCTGTAGGATTAGTCAGCAAGAGTTTTTAGGTGCAAAAGCCATTTTAAAACACAAATGTGAAAGCTCTGATCTCCTGGGGCTGTCAGCGGAGAGACCAAAGTTGGTCCTTCTTCTGACCGAGTTCAAAGCGAGCTGTAAGTTCATCATTCGCGCTGTCTCAGCATGCACATCTTACATTACGCAGCGCCCCAACCCAAGACACACA
>PPHD01011930.1:0-18426 GCA_002909625.1 Bambusicola thoracicus
TGGTATCAGGGCAGGCTGTGTAATACCACCAGTTGGGTTTCTATCGTACAACCTTCTCCAGTCTCATTCTCATCTGCTTTAAATACTGGATGATCTGTGTCTCCCTTCAAAGTAGGCACTTCACAAAAGTGTGCATATTCTTTTTAGTTTTATCCAGCATGAGACCTCAGAAAGCACTAACTGCAGAAGAGAATAGCTGCCAGTTCCTGGAAGGCTGCTGGAGCCAGCTCCAAGGGTGCCTGACCTCCTCAGCAAAGGCTGGTTACTGCTGGCTGTCTAAAAAGAAAAGCAGAGCTCCCTGGCAGTTTGTTGCAGCACTGTCTAGAGCACAGGCAGGTTTGTCAGTACCAAACAATACAAACAGAAGCTGCTCAGAATTGTGATTATCTATTCTTAAAAATAATTTAAAAGAATTGTATTAATTACATAAGTTGGGTGTACATCTTAATTGGTTACAAGTGCATTATAGATACACCGTCCAGAACTCTACATCATTTTTTCAAATTTAAGTTGCTCCTCAGGCCTGATTTTCTGTCCCAAGTTTGGACGGTGTCTCACCCATTTTGCCACAAGACCTGACAAATCATTAAGCTCACAACAGACGATTTGATGAGGCAGGCATGATTTGATTCACCTTTATTATATCTCCCTTCAGTCATCCTTCTTCACGTTATAGAGACCTGTTTCACTTTCCTTATTTAAAAAGCAATTCTTTTTCCCTTCTCTTCATCTGTTTTCACTTTATTTCACTTCCTGTCCTTACAGTGACGAGATGTAGAATGACAGAACAGAAGCCCTTCTCAACACAAAGCACTCTGCAAAATCTTAAAGTCATAAAAATGTGTCTTGCTTTCGATTCTGTTCCTAACTATTCCTTTGTTATTTGTCTTTTTATCACACAGTTGGACAATAAACAGATGTGTTAGGCCGGTACGTGCATGTTCTAAACTGTTGGTGCTAAACAAAAAAGCAAAGAAATTCAAAACACCAAGGCCCTGTTCAGACAGTAAAATGTTCAAGATGAAGGCATACATCCATTAATCTTGCTCAATTCCCCCCCTAAAGAATTGTAAATTTACATTTCATTTGCTTTATACAGATGTAATTTAAACAAATCTCTTTTTTTCCTCCCAAACTGTAATGTCATCTCCAGAAATATTCACACTCCCCAGAGGATATGGAATTGCTGAAAATCCTTATACATACTTTTCTGAATAATGAGATATAGTGAGATCAGAATCATAGTATGTACAATGCAGAAGTCATTCTAACAATTCCAGTAACAAAATAGTATCTAAGTAACTGACACGAAGCAAGCTGAAGAAAACCTAGACAGATGTTCTCAGAAATACTCCCAAGTCAAGAAAGAAGTCATTTGAAAATTTGGAAGGCTAAGTAGCAGACAAATGAATGCTCATTTATTTCAGTACAAGAACTGAGCTAGAGTTTCTGGAGAGTAACAGAAGCAAGTGACATCTTGGCAGAGGCACAAGCAACATCATCTTCACCAATCCAAAGCTTTGGCAGTATCCCAGTAAAGAGCTGGGACTTGCTTGTATTGTTGTAACCATCAGTTTCTGACACTACAAACCAGATGGGAAAGCCATCTTACTGTTTAAAAGGCTTCTTTTCCCAGTGATCCTCTAGAACAGGAAACAGGATGCAACACATCTAAGGAATGGGGATTAAGAATTTCAACAGAAAAGTGATAACCTTCAACCCCTATTGTACAAACGATCCACTGGATTTGCACTAATCTGACTTCTGAATGACTGAGCATAAAATCTTCCTGAGTTGCTTCCACAGACTTACGATAAGTTGCTACATTTCTGTGTTAACAGCTATTTTCTTAAAATGTGCACATTTGCCTCTTCATAACTCTAAAACATTAACTAATGCAAGTATCATTTTTTTAAAAGGTGAAAAACGGGAGAGCTGAGACTGATTACTAGGAAGACACATTACAGCATAGCTGGGTAGGACCTAGTTGTCTTAAATTCTTCTAAATCTATATCAAGAGAAAAGATAAACCCAAAATAACTACTATGACTTTAGCTATCTATAGCTTATATAGCAATAGCTACTTTGTTGTTGCAGCCCCACCCAGCCTCTCCTGATTTGATGCCTCTGCTTGATGACTTCTCAACATACACCTTAGGTACTCTACCAGGTAAAAAAGACAAGTTAATTCTTTCAATTACACTGGAATATGACTGAACTCCTTTACCTCCCTTCAGCCTTCTCTAGTATGAACATCTCCAAAGCCTAACTCTAGGTGGCACAGATCATAAGACAGAGAAAACTTCAGCTCCACATTTAAAATGAAAATCCAACTCAGATTTCTCCATCAAAACAAGTTAGTGTCATCAATGGAATTTCAAACTCCCTTCATAAAGGAGCACTGCAGTAAGAGGCACATGAAAGTGACTCTCCTGTGCTCAAAATTTCACGGCAATAGTTTGGGTTAGAGTTGTTAGCAATTAAAAACAAATATCAAACAAAATTCTATTGTAACTACCAAGAAAGAGGAGCGGTGTTGATATTTTATACTTTCCTCATGGAAGTTTTAAATATAGTAGGGCCTGGTTTCTTGTCCTCTCTTTGACAGGGAATTGTGTTACAGCACAAACAGAAGTCCAGGCAGCAACAGACAGTATCAACTGACGCAGACAGTGTAGTGACTATCACTACCTTATGTATATATGATAATGGAAAAGGCCAACTCAACCTCATCCTCCGGAGCATTTGATTTTTCAGGTCACCTGTTTATCATGGTGACAATTCTTGCTCTTGGAGTCACATAGAGTGCACCCTGAGTGTCTAAAATACCAAAAATACTGATTAAATTCCCCCAAAGGGCAAGTCATTAATTTGCTATGATAGATAAAATGCCCATGCAAAACCGCTGTAGAAGTAGGGATTAGGTTCCAATCTTGAAGCTCAAGACCTGGTCTTAAGCACAAAAATTTACCTTGGATAGCTCTCTTCTTAGGACTTGTTGTTCATACTGGCAACTGTAACAGGGTTGTGTCATACCTGGCACAGATAAGACCATAGGCATAAAGTCAAGGCCATTTATGAAGGGAGAGGAGTCTGCAAAGGGAGTCAAGCATGTCAGAACGTGCCCTAAGGACATTCTCTCTGAACTACGTTAACAAAATATCTCCAATTGATGTTGTAGATTAACCAAATAAAGAATTCAGTATAATTTATGAGAATCTGATACAGTCAACTACTTTTGCATTAGAAATTTCAAATGACATTGTAAGAGTAAGATAAAATTATGTATTATATTGACTACCTTCTGTCAATACAGACTTCAAGATAACTTTGATCAAAAATGATTTTTCATTTTGATGATTCACATTATGACTTCTGTCTGAAATGGGTAGAGTTAAATGTCCACTGCTATTTTCATTAGATACTATTTTATGCCTCAATTGCTCAGAAACCCGATTTTGCTTTAAAACTAGACTTGGCAGGCAAATGCCACAGACAAACATGTGGGTTAATAGATTTGTCAAGGCAAGATACATCTTAGAGACAAAAAATGGGGAAAAAGGGAAATGGAAAAAGCTCAAAACAACATCCAATACTGAACCCATCCACGAAGTTTAAATCCAACCACTACATATTTAGAGGGATACATGCTGCTTTACTAACCAGTTGTGGTGAATGGTCGTTCTTCTTTAAAGCAATAAAAATCCTGGCAGGTCTAGAAATCAGCAGTCTTGTTAACGTAATAACAACAGGAAAACCCCCATGCTTTGAGCACCATAGGCATGGGTTTTGTGATTACTTACACAACTCAGCTTCCCAAGAGTACAATAACTCTAGCCCAAGCCTGTTTAAAGTTGTAACAACCTGTGCCAGTTTGAAACAACCTGAATTGACCATGGAACACAACCTCCTGCTGTTTCTACTGTCCAGAAAGTGGCTTCATTACCCAGTGTGCAGTAAGACAGTCTCACACACATAGACAAGACATAGATTTATTGCAAAGCTGTGTAAGTTTGGGTGCTTGACTGTCTCCCACTAAGCTAGCACGCACCAGATTTTCACAGTGCTTTTTTGTACATATTCTTATCACTTGACCAGTACTCTGATACAGCCTCCAGCCTACACTTTGTCAGTTAAAGATAGGACTCATCTCTCTACCTGCAGGCTAGACATGCTAATTAACTACAAAGTCTTTCAAGATGCTCCTATCTCCAAAGACAAGTTTAGTCATTGCATTGTGAGTTCCTTAACTTAATCACTTCAGCAGCTTCACTTTAGCTCACTTTGATGAAAGAACATATTTGCTATATCTAGGAATACACATGCAAAGATTTGTAAAAAAAAGTTAGTTCTTACTGACAACATCTTTTCACTTAGCTGTAGGAGGAATGTGGAATCCCGCTTGAATTCCCTTCTTGTGGGGGACAAACGCAAGCCAGTTTTGTAAGAGAGAGGCAATTCGTATGCAGCAGCCAGAGGGGGACACTCAGATCCCTGTCTGATAAAGACTCATTCAAACGTGCCACTTTAGGACTCCTTAATTTGTCAGTTCATTTGTGAAGCTGTCAGTCAGGGAGCTACTCACTCAAACAGCACTTGCCCCCATACTTCTTCCACAAAGACAAGGGGAGAAAGCAACTCTACGTCACCTTTCCCAGTATCCTGGGATTCCTTGCTCACATGTAAATAGGCACCAGTATCTGTCCTTGTAGTAATTAAAATCACAAAGAGGTGGAGACTGTGAAGGGTAAAAAAATTCACTCGTTCCCCATAACCAGTAGAAGTTGTAAACTGACAAATTATTGACTTGTTTCCCTATGGATCTTTCATACTTTGACTGCATGGAATCTTAGGAATATTTTGAGAGTTAACGTTTTTGATGCTCAGTAAAAAATAACCAAGTATAAATCAGATTGTCAACAAATATTTCAATCAAAAAACTTCTGGCACATACACTGTGCAACAGTGGGAGAAATGAAACTAGACAATATCCAAAAAAAGTCACACTGGGTAACGGAAAATTAATTCTTAATTTAAGCTTTCCTCCTTGGAAGCAGAAAATGGAAATTCTTCTCAGAGATACACAGAGCCTTTTGAAATTATGTAAGGTACTTAAATGTATGACAAGTATTAACAAGAGTAGCCCAGATAAATTCCAGCACATCAATTTTCAAAATATATTATTTAACCTAGCTAAACACACTATCTCTTATTTGTTAAAAAAAATTGACAGTAATGTACAGTCACAGACATGATTTTGGTGCACTACCATCTTGTGGACTACCTAGGAAAAACAATAAATGGAGTTTTACATAAACGACCAATTCACAGTCAGAGAATATACTATCTGTGAAAAGGGTCCTAAAATTCAGTTGGGTTTGCTAAGATTTTGCAGATTGCATCCTAACATAACAATGCATGACAGCAGCAGCCTTTCCTTGAGAAAAGTTTCACCAGAACTCCAGGATTATACAGATCAGGTGCAGATCTACCAAACACACTGCTGGCTCTCATGACACTGTGTTGTACAGCTCCATGACTTTCACCTGCACACACATGGGAATTTCTCCTGTAGGCACAGCTGTACGTTGTAGCCTGAAAGATAAAGCCTGTTTCTTAATGCCAGCATCTGGGATATGATAAGGCTGCTTAAGTTAGCTATCTCTAACAACACATCTGTATACACATTTATCTACACATGTGTATTTGCATATATACATAATTTATCCAAAAAAGCCATCTACAACATTGTTTTCACATATGTAAACATTGTTTACAGGTGTGTGCATACATACATATGAACTCTAAATGCATTTAAAAACATACACACCTCCCATGCCCACCCCAACTATACATGTAATAATTAGCACGTTGTGATTGCATAGAAGCTACTGTAGGCAGACACCCAACTGCAATTAACACTACTGCTTCTTCCTGCACCTACAGAGTGAATTTATGACAGCTAACCAGTTGAGGACTAACTACAGCCAACTAACGTGCCTCCTGAACATCTCTACTTCAATCCCAGAATGGTTCCCGGACAAGGCATTAGTATTTGCATTCCTCTCTCCATACACTAGCTGTCCTGCTACTTAGCTCTACAACATAGCACATTTCTCCAGTGCAAATATGTTGAATAGAGAGACTTTCAGAGCTCTTCATGTTACTGGTAAGATACCTTTATCATTAGGCTGGAGAGCAATTTTAAGTGACTGGAAACTGCATGACAAGAAAGGAAGGGAGGAAAGCAGCCCAGCTTTCTGTTAGATGAAAACAGAGTTCCTACCTGCAGGCAGAGCACAGACTGACGTAAGTGCCTCACTCCTAAACGTGGCCATGCCTCCCAAGTAAACTGGCCACAACACTACCAACCTCCAGCTCCCCACTTTGCAGCCTTAACAAGCAGTCTCAGTTTTGGATAAATAACACAGGCAACTAATGATAACCTGATCCTAACAGTTTATCTCCCATAACGATTCACCTCAAGCCTCATTTCAGGGGGAGGAGAGATGGTGAGCTTGTGATTAAGTAAAGCTTCCAACATGTCCCATCTGTCTAACTTGCATTAATAAGACATTACGGACATTTTCTTTCAGTTTCCATAAAGCCAGTGAGCACGCCAGCTTAACCTATGCCCAGAATTGGTATGCAGTCAGTGCACTTTAAGGAAAAAAACAACAAAAAAAGGCATTCTATTTCAAAATCACATCACCTGTTGCAGTCGCACCACGCTTTTCCTGCACTTGTAAGACAGAAGTTCTATGCCACAAAGAATGACTTTAAGCTGAATACATTCTAATTCTGACTAGAGTGGCATCCTTTCAGAATGTAAAAAAAAAAAAAAGGAAATTCAAAATACATATAGTTGTAGTAAGAAGGAAAATAGCATTATTCAAACAGTTAAAGCTTGCACAAAATAGAA
This sequence comes from Bambusicola thoracicus, assembly GCA_002909625.1. NCBI lineage: Eukaryota > Metazoa > Chordata > Aves > Galliformes > Phasianidae > Bambusicola > Bambusicola thoracicus. The sequence continues at coordinate 6,923 of PPHD01011930.1, forward strand.
GATGAAAACCTCAATAGAGGCCCGAGATACTGCATGAAGACAATGTTAACTTCCACATATTACCCCAAGTAATACAACTAAAACGTTATTTCTGCGTAAAATGGAATTGTTTCTGAAATTTAGGTAGTAGTAATGAAGTACTTCTCAGCGTCAACACAGGAATTAAATACCTGGCAGCCCTTCCACAGCATGGAAAAATTCTTCTAGGATTATCAAGTGCAATGAGCCATTCGACAAGTTGTATAACTGACCAAATATTTATAGGGGTCACCACTGGCAATTAAGGCACTACTATGAATGCTGATATGCAAACATGACTTTCTACATTTAATGACATACTGAACAGTAAAAAAATATTAAAGTTCAGATTGAAATCACAGATATTAAACTTAGAGCTATCGTATTAATTTTCACTTCATTTGCAGGAAAATACTTCAACAACTCAAAATACAAGAAAGTCCCTTTAAGTATTATTTCCAATGCAGAAAATGGTTCAATTACTTGATTTCAGGGCTTTTTTGGAAGAGAAATCTTTTAAGAGAACTTGAGGCATGAAATACTGATAAAGGGGAAAATTCAGCCTGGATTCTAAACTTTATTCAAGAGAGAAAAAGCAGTAGTAATCAAAATCTACTGACAGCTGACTGACATGACTAAACTAAAACAATATCTCAAATCCATTTGTTAAACAAGCACTCACAGACCTGGAGATAGTGACAACAATACGCTCATCTACTCAACCCAGTTTTTACCCAATCTGAGAAGGAATCACAGTTCTGATTCATAGATTTATACCTCATCCAAAGTGGAAGATGGAGCTGGGTGTTGGCAGCAGGTGCTTGGCTCCCACAGGAACTTTTACTGTTACTATACATTCTGGACCTTTTCTGTCAATTAACAGAGCAGAACAAGCTGATTTCAAAGCACAGATTTGCTTGCCTATGGTGTACAGTGATATCAGTCGGGAATACTTCATGACACTTCATAAAGCCATAATTTTATGGATTTTTCTTCCTAACACGTGTCTTGTAGCTAAAAGATACCTTCCTTCAAAAATAATTTTTCAGTGCTTAATGCTGAGTTAACGATACAACTGTTTTGCTAAAAATGTTTCTGAAATCTTAAAACTGAAAGCTGGTCAGGAGCATTCAAAGAGATCCATTAGGCAAGAGTTACCTTAATAAAAGCAAGGCCTTGTCCTGGACCAAGATGCGAGTAGGTCCCAGTACGTATGAGGAGATCATCATTTTGGAATCCTGTAGGCACTTGCACATGCAGTCATGCACTTTCATTTAGCTGTAGAGATGTTGGGCACTGACACAAGAATTTGAACTCATACCTAACAAGAAAACTATATGTACATTTTAGCCAAAGATGTGATCCAGGCTCTAGCCTTGATTTCAGTTTTCACACTGTACTGTGCCTCTGAGCTCTGATAACAGAAACGTCCTTGAAAAACAGAAACAATTAACCCAAGTATAGTGGACTAATCTCAGTAGTTACTCTAATTTCTTCTATATACTGACATAGCTAGTAAAATATAGCACATAATGTGGTCAACCTTGGAATTTTCTTAACATGTTTCAGAGAAGAAAAAAAGGGGTTTTAATAAAAAGCTATTGATACTCAAGTGGAAAGTAATTTCTCTCATTTTTCCTCTGCTGAATTTTGCCATGTGAAACACTCTGCCTTATTCAAAGTATTTTAATTGATGAGTTGAGTTTAGATGCAACCTTTCAAATATTTTAAAAGGTTTTTTCAAAAATAAGTATATTTTAAATAAGTAGCAATGATATTAGAAATGAAGTATTCTGCTGCAGAGATTATGGTAAGTACTATCTAACAGTTCTGTTTACAGTAATGAGAATGTCAAAGCACAAAAATTCACGTCATCATCCACGGATCTATGATTAGTACATAAGTCAGCATTGTGAGCTCCAGAGCTCACAATTGTTCACCAGTGTTTGCTGGTTCAAGCAGCAGCAACACCAGAATAGACAAAACAAGAAAAAATGTTCTGTTAATAGTCACAAAAAAAAAAAATTAAAAACCAGAAATAACTTTAACAAGAAAGATTCAATGCGTTTTAAAACAACTTCCATGAGATATGATCTCACTGTTAAAGAACACAAGGGGAACCACTGCCTATTAACAACTATTTCAGAACTCATAATTAATAATAAGGAAATTCTCCACAGGAAGTACATATGACAAGCACCTTCTGACATCTGAAAACTATTCCAGCTAACACAACACACAGCCTGGCTCACTTAAAACCATCTTTCCACTTGAAGGAGTATCAGCTATCAGATGTTACGCGAGAGGAATGGTCGCCAGAGGGAAACCAGCAAAGATGAGAAGGGATGGCAGGAAGCAAGATCGATGAATCAGCAGGTGACAAGCAAAGCAATACCACTGCACTGCCAGCATGCTGCAAGGAAGGCACTGTTTTTCAAGTAACATTAGGATCAGTTAAGGAACTCTGTGTCCAGCTAAGTCCTACGTCCTAACTAAGCAGCCTAATACCAAAAGATTGGCTGTATCATAACTGCATTGCACAGAGTGACCAAAATCAATTTTATTTATGGTTTAGTTGTCTTTTAAGGATACCCTTAAATTTCAACACATGCATTTCCAGCCTCCACCTTTAAGCCCCAACAGCCATTGTATTTAATTACTGACTTCTTAGGAGTATTTCAGTGAAAATTTAATTACAGTGCCATTGTAGCAGTGAGCTCACAGACAGCTTAAGCTCAGAAAGGAAGCTGAGTGTTTCTAATGAATGCAAATAAATCAAACGTGCCTTGTTTCCCTACAGAAATTGCTGATGTTGCTTATAGTACATTTGACACCCTGTCACATTATACTGTTCAAACATACAGTGTTCTATTAACAATGTTCCTAACAAGAAGCTCTTCTTAACAATAACCAAAAGCATGACATGGCACACTGACAAGCAATGTGATGGCTCCTTTCTAATCAAATGTGTTCAACATGAATTGTGATTCACTATGCCTGACACTCAGTGACAGACAAGGAAACAACAAAGGCAATGCTCTAAGAATTTCGCCAATATATGTTTTAAAATCACAAATGACTTATCTCCAAAGCTTGCATGCTCTGTAACATGCGATTCTCTATTGCTGTCACAGTGCACCACAGTTCAAAATCTGCCTTGATCTTCTTGCATATGTACAATTATGTCACTAGAGGGTGCAGTTGTTCTGTTTCTTAAACCCAAATTATTGACATAATAAAATTTTGCTCCATGACTAAGCTCTTTCAGTGATTTTGTTGAGCTACATGCATACTGCATATTAAATTCAGAAGAATTTAAGCTCTTCAAATAACTAAACTGGGAGTCAGTGCATATTTTCTCCAGCAAGGGAGACTAGCCTCATTAAAACTCAAACAAATGTTAATAATACTGACTTTGTATCGAATGACAACTAAATGAGAAAGAGTCCTAGTAAAGGACCTTCCAAATTAAACAATCTCAATAATTAGATTATTGCTGTTTGCACACTTATTTTCGTGGAGGTTATGTGACTTTGTCCTACCATTCTTCCCACTGTCTTCTCTTTAAATTATTTGATGTGTTAACAGACATGCTTCAGTTCCTGACCTGTAAAGTACATCCACTCAAGAGAACATCAGAGAAGGCAGTAAATACAGACAACTGGATGGAGTTCAAGACAGACCTCAACACTTTACCATCTCATTTCTCTGCCTGGAGAAGGTGACTTCACACAGTCCTTTCTTTACCGGGTTACACAGAGGTGGTTAGACAGAGGCATATCCCATCAGAAAGAAAAGGTAAAGTGGTCATACTAACCATGTCCATTAGTGTTTCAGTAGAGCTAAGACTGGCAGAACACAAGAACACCACCATTCGGTGCAATTAAAAAAACCTCACTCAGGCTCCAACACAGATGCTGCTAAAATTAACACTTTATCATATGGCTCAGCAAGAACCAGACCTTGAAGCTGCTCACTGCAGGAAGTATCCATTCCTCCAAGGAAAGGCCCTGGGCACTCAGTCTTGGTAGACCTGCTGTGCTGCTGTCTCTCCAGTCAGCTGCAGTGCCATGCAGATGATGGCACTGCCTAACAGATGAACACTGAACACTTCATATGACCAGCTTTAGAAGCTCTCCTTCTGTAGAAAACTAACAAATCTGTAGCTATGAAACTGGACATAATACTCTATGAAAAAGAAATTTTCTACTGAAAATCTGAATTTGGACAGTCTACATTCTCATCTACAACAGAATCCCACAGAGGAGTGCAACCGATATTGTTCTATTTAGTTCTCTATTATTTAGGGGGGAAAAAAAATCACTTTTTTCACAAGAGTCAAATCCAAATTGTCTCTTTCAAAGAACACACATACTTTCCTCACCAATAAAATTACACCTCAGGAAACTGAGAAACTATTCCCAATGCCCACCTGACAGTATTATCAGAGAGCATTTAAACCTACAACTCTTTGACAGCCAGCCAGTTTTCCTTGTGCCTGCAGATTCACATAAACCTGGGGCAGATTTTCCACTAATGACAGTTTGATCCACGTCTACCAAACCAGTTTAGTAACATCCAAATTGTTTCATTCTTATGTTAAGCACAGCTTGGGGTGCACATGCCAGCACTGTAGCACGTAACTGAGGAAGAACACAGGGCTTGCCGATCAACAACCTCAAGGTAAATCACGAGTACTGCCATCGGACTTAAGATCAGAATCAGTCTCATTTCTCTCCAGTGTTAAGTGTGGGCACTGCAGCAGTAGAAGAATAAGCAAAACAAAGCTGAACATGGCTGTGTGTTCTTTCTGACAGAAGATGATCCAACTCTTCCTTGGGACAACAGATAGAATATCAATAAGGTGTTGTTTTTTTTCCTGTTCATTAACCTACTTAACGTTCGCTTTAACAAATCACGCTGTGAGCTTGCCAAAATGCTGCAAGTCAATCATGCTGTTTTCTACAGTTGAGTGCTTTGAAATTTTTATATATTTACACTGTACTGAGCTCTATCTGAATGCATGAAAGCCTGTTAAGGGGATCCGGAGCATAGCTACAATAAACACCAAGATTCAGTGTGTTCCAGCTATATAAAAAAGAAACTTTCACTGTTAACTCCATATGGAATGAGAGAACAAGCATTAGCTAGAAAAGCAACTGACACTTGGAGAAAAAAAAAAAACAATGAAGAAAAAAAAATCACTTCTCCCTTGTATATATAAAACCCTAAAACATACAAACAACAATTAGATTGGAAATATCTAGCAACTGGGAATAGTGTTAGAGACCTGTGCAAGTTAGTCATTTTTAGAACTGGAACATACTTATTTCAGCAGACTGTTTCCAGCAGCATTTAATAGTTTGAGTCTTCTATGGAATTCTTGAGAGGAGAGATAGTTAATAACTGAGGAAACAGGCAATCCACCGAGATTACATGACAATCTTCACTAACCTATAAAAACCTGATTATTAAGGCATTTCCAACAGGCTGGGGTGTGTTTTCACACAGATAGCTTTTGATGAATCTGATACAGACAAAAGCAATATAAAATAAAGCAAAACAAAATAAGAACTCCATCAGTTACAAAAGCAGATATCAGTTGTTACAATATTCCGAAAGCTTATTAAAATGGTAGATCTTATAAAACACTTTAAAACATGAGATGGGAAAGAAAGCAACTGAAGTGAACTGAGAAGAATCTGAAGGCCATTTCTAGAAACTGGCACCGATTAAGATGATTATTTTTATTTTTTCCTATACCAATCATGACTCCAAATAAATAACCAATTAGAAATAATTAGTATTTGAGAAAAACTGGAAGAAGTGGTGAGAAAACAAGAAACTGAGTAGACAAATACAGAAAGCATTGTTAATTATGAATATTGTCAAGACTCATTAAGAAATACGTCAGAAATTATTTATGATTATCAACAAAAATGCAGGAAGTCAGTTTCTCCCACATTATTTTCATTATAGTGATGGGTTACACAGCTATTAAAGCTTTATTATTGTCATTTAAGCATCACAGAGGAAAACAGCTCAATTCTTGGGTTCACAAGGTATAGGAGACATGGTTTATGGTTTCCTTCTCCACAAGAGGGCCACAAGGGTCGAAGTCTCCTGTGCTTTGCCATAATCTTGGAGCTGAATGAGGGGGGTAGGCAGCAAAAGGAGTTAACAGGAGCTTCATTCAACAGCAGTGTCAATTCATCTGCCATTCATGCGCCAGTGCCCATGGTAAACAAGGATCTAAGCCACAGGTATAACTGAAAGACAAAAAGTGTAACCTTTCTAGGCTGTACCTTCATTTTATAATACAAGTTTTACAAGGGCAAAACCAATGATTTTAAAATAAGGGGGGTAGGGGGGGGAGAAGGAAGAAAACCCAAGCAGATCGCAATGAAACGTTGGAAGTAAACATCTCCAAGGAAAGGAAACATGAATAAATAAATTAGCCTTAATGTTAAATACAAATTAGTTTGCTGAACATGAGAAATGATACAGGAAAGGCTGCACAAAGCTAGGGCTGGAGGGAATCATTTCTACAACCACAAATAATATAGTTGCAGAACATTTATAGAACCTCAACCTACAAATGACAGAAAGAGGCTGATAGCCCATCTTCACGTTCATCTGGGGGGAATTTTCACAAATGTCTTGATATTTATATCCATCAATATGCTCAATTTTGTATTGAGCAGGTTTAAAACAAAACCGTCATTTCACACTCCGGACGTTCGAGAAAGATGTTACAAGCTTACAACAGTAACAAGATCTTTCAGCAGTTCTTAACTGAGCATTCTGAGCCTTACATTCAGAGCTCACACAAAACATCTATACTGAACTCACTAACAAAAATGGGGTGACGGAAAGAACGTGCATGGCACCTGAGGGCAACTAATAAACAGCAGAGACGCTGCTGAGTTTTTTCGCTCTCTTCTGAACAGAAATGTCACATGGCAAGCTTAGAAAAAGCTACAATATGGATGATGGAATACAATCATGTGCTTTGATTTTTCTTCTAGAACTTAAAATTGAAGATCCAGATTTCTATCTCCTATCTACATTAGCAAAGTAGGCTGTGTCACAGTTCATTGCATTTAAACGGTGAGAAACTGGAAATACAATAATGCAAGATAGGAAACAGATGAAGAACTTAACTCACATTCTGTGCAAGCAGCTCACAATAAATTAAGCATATTTTAACCCTTTTGCTTTGCTCTACTTTGGGTTCCTGAAACAAACACTGACAAAAAAAAATCAACTGAAGTGTTGTTTATCTAAAGCACTGCATGACTATTTTATGGACTATAAGTTGTCATCATACACAAGTAAATCCTGAATGTTGATCATCCAGAAGCTTTCATATTGGATGCTATGAGCCGGCAGTACAACTAAAAATCAGAAAACCATGCAGAATTGCAAAAAAAAAAACCCAACATCTTGTCCTTTGTTAAGTACAACACTATCAATTGCAAAATTGCCAGTTTTACAATATTCCATATTTCTAAACCAATAACACCTGGTTTTGTTTTGTTTCTGTGGATTATTTATTAACTTCAGCTACAGGCAGCCAGGCATGAGAGCTAACATCACCTCATTGCTCCAGAGCATGCACACGTACTGAACAAGGGAACGAAGCTGTAGTGCAGACTATCCTAAAACAATGCTATCATCCCTCACCTCTGGGCACTGCCACAGATTTCAATTCCTAACATGCTTCTGCATACTAATATTCATTCATTTCTTCAATACCAGCCACAGAAACACTTTCACTTATGGTGTAAGAAAATATTCTTCAATTTTATTTTCTGGCTATATTTGTTACACAGAGCACAGACATCATCAGGCTGCAGAAACTCTTTTTATCTTCATCAGAGAGGAGTAGCTGCAGGGCCTGAAATGACCCACAGACTTGCTGATGCCTGGACAGGAACAAAGCATAATGTAAATAAATAACTGCCTGAACAGTAGTTTGACAAGTGAAATAATAGTCTGACAGTCATGATGGAAAGGGGCACTGGAAGGAAAACAGCATCCATGCTTATTAGCTGTCTGTTTTCATGAAAAGGATTTAGAGACCACAATAATGCAGAGGCTAATAGCTAGCCTTCAGGTAGACTGGATAACATACATTGAGTTTTAGCCACCTGCCAAATTTGACATTGTCAAAAGCTGCTGCTTGAATGCTAAGATGTAATTTGAGGTAACGCACAAAATATCATTCTGTAGCACATGTATTACCAAAACATTCTGCTTCTAAACTTTTAGAGCCACTGGTTTAAGCAGCATTGCCATGTATCACACTACATAACGCTGCTCATGTTAAACCATCCGGAACTCAAGATACTTAACTACAATTATTTTGGGTGCACATCCCTTGGTTTCTCTCTTCTCAGAGAGAAGACTCCTTACTGTAGCTGAGCACTGCCCTGCTACATGTTTTGAAGTCTGGTTTTGCTGAGTTTTTATTGTTGTGGTCATCTCTTTAGGATTGATTTTTGTTTTTAATGCTGGAATTTTGCTGACACCTTTTCAGACTACTTGCAGGGCAGCTCTGCCAGCTGTGACTGATGGCCTAGGGCTTAAGGTGAAGCATCCCACAGCACCAGAGCACAGAGCAAATTATCTTCTGTGCTTCTTGGTTTGGAATTGATGTTGTGTTCTTTATCCCCACACCTCAGCCTTCAATTAACAAACTGTTTGTGGGAAAGAAATCCTGTGCTCTCAGCTCACGTAAATAACCTTTGCAAAATGGACTTAACTTAAAGCATTTTTTGTTCCAGCTATGACTACAACTGAAATCACATTTTGTTACTATGAATTCATTAATATAATCCTTGCTGGGATAGATTCTTAAAATTTTTCTTCTTTCCACTAAACTTTTTGTACATACGATATATATTAACAAAAACTTGAGCAAAAGTTAGACAGGAGGTGCAGCCCGGCATAACGTTTCTCAACTGCATTTTCATTCATTTGTTGTCTGTAGGTTGGCCCAGGACTACAGTTCTTCTCTCTTCCTGTTAGCCCAACTCAAGACAAACAGCATTGATCACGTTGTACATTTCAGTACTCTGCCATACTGTTTTTGTGGGAATTAATCATCCAGGTGAAGGAAGTAAAAAGCAAAAAGCCAATAAGAACAGCCATTAGCATTTAGATTTCAGGACATACAGATACAGTAGCTGTGATACAGCAATATTAGAGGTCAAGATTTAAACAGTGCATGGATAGAACTTTAATAATCTTTGATTTCTTGTGAAAACATACATTGTACTTGCAGAGAAATATCAAATATCCACAAAAATATATATAAGAATGTGTATAACCATCAATACCACAAACATTAGATTGAATAAAGCTAGATATAGCTTTACCTGAGCATACTCAACTGACAATTGAGCAGTGTTCTTCCCCCCAAGGCTGTTGATGGATTTGGGTAGTTAATGGGTCAGTGTGATGATTCAAAACAATCACAGCAATTGTTGGTTTCCATCAGTCAGACTGGGGTGAAAGAAAACATGCCTCAGGTGGCATCCTTCCCAACTTCCACATTCTCAATATACCTATAAATAAATGGGAATTTATGTCAGAATTATGTCACCATAAGAAACATAGCATTTAATTTTCTACAGAACCACTGCTCTTTTCTGACTTTCGTAGAACTTCTTCTGCACCTCAAAGTAATGAAAAAAACCCAACAAATCCAAACAAATGAAAAAAACACACTAAAAAAGCAGAATGCATCTTTCCTCTGTAATCCAGGGTCCCTTGCTTTCATGCAAACTGCTGATAAGTAGTAAGAAAAACAGAGACATCTGTCGGGACAGGACTTGCAACCAGCACTGCCTTGTCAGCTTGAGAACCAACTCTACAAAGGGGACAATGATCCAAGAACTGTATCAGAACAGACAGTACCACTATTTTTTCTTGTTGCTGTAGCTGTGGTTTAGGGAAGGTATGGGAAGATGGCTACGAGCGATGAGTGTGCCAGCATAGAAATGTGTTTATGGTAGTTAATCCTTTCTATATGATTTCTGATATTTCCTTGCTATGATTTTAAGCCACATTGTCACTTTCACATTTTTTCCTGTCCACAAGGCTAGACAGACAAATGAGGCTGACTCATAGCAAGTCTGCTTCTCATGTGCAAACATCAACTTGAATGCCCTGCAATTAACTGGGAAAGAACAGAAAAAAAATCATTTCTGTAAAACAAATGAACTATAGTACCAGGAGCATGTGTGGGTGGTTAGGGTGAGGTGTGTGCCCATTCAAAGCAGCATCAGCAGAAAAGTGCACACAAGGCAAGGACTGTAATCCAGCCATGCAAAAAACAGTAGCTTTAACAGCCTAGCAACTTACTACCAGGTTTGCAGGTTGTCTGTTGCAGGCAGTATTTATTACAGCTGGTTTTGAACAGGTAGCTTGACAGCTTTTCCTCCTCAGAGACACCTTTGGTTACCAAACAGCAGAGGAGGATACATGCTGCTCATGCCAGACCCCAGTCAGCACAGGTAGTCAGACATGGCAGAAACAAGCAACAGTAACAAATACCACCTCAAACAACGATCCTGACCTCATTTTAGAGTTTGTGTGAGCTTTGTGGTTTTGGTAGTGATTTTTTTTTTTTTAATGCTTGTCATTTGTTGTTCCATTTTGAAAGGGAGGTAAGTGAACGAGGAGCAAGATGACAGAATAGATAACATTCATCAGCATGTCATCTGTACCTTGAAGGATAGTTCCACCACTTGCTGGCATAGTACACAGCAGGGAATTACCCTCAGTATGGTACTGAGGAAACAACTGCTTTGAAGTTGTTACTGAAAACAGCAGAAAATTGATCTCAAACTTTTGCCAATGATGCAAAATAAAAACAGCCAACTCAAATTTCAAATTGTATTTAAAATGCCACAGAGCCTACAGTTCAGAATTTGTGTAAATAATGTATATTTTCATTGATTTCAGTCTCTCCCACAGATTTTAAAGAAATAAAAATAATAAAATCATGGCATACACTGTCCACAGGGGGGCAAAAACGGGTCACTCAGACAAATCCTTACCTTCTCACACCAGTATGTAATTGTAGGCAACTTCTCTCCCACTCCCATGTTTTATTTCCTTATTCCTAATCAGAATATCAGCTTCCAAAGTATCCTTACATCTTTCCTTGATCATATAAGATGGTAATGTTCTCATGAAGCTACTTGAACTAATTCAAGAGCATTCCTTTTCTTTACACCTCACAAAGCTTCTCCTTGTTCTTTTCTCCATTCCTCCAACTTCCATGAACTACTGAAGCTCTCTGAAGTCTTCTAGCAACAGAATCACTTGAAGGCGTTAAGGTCCCAACAACACAACCTACATGTACGCTTATTTGGCATAGCTTGTAAAAATATATTGGGCTAACATGTATTGCTGTATATCCCAAATTCCAGTTCATGAAATTTCATGCTACATTTACAGAATTTTTTTTTTTT
>PPHD01011931.1:0-18426 GCA_002909625.1 Bambusicola thoracicus
TCTTTACTTTGGGATTTTGTATGGTTTTTACTTATTAATTTTAAATAGTTATTCTTTCTTAACTCTGCTCCACATAAAATGCAATTGCAAAATCTGTGTTTATCTTAATGATAGGATGTACAGAACTATTCTTGTTTTAAAATGACTGCATTTTATTTCTGTATCTTTATATGCTGTAGCAGGTAAAATTATATGTAAAAGGGGGAAAAAAAGAGGAAGTTCCTTATTAGCTTACTGATTCTGTAACTCAAGCTTGAATGTTACAGATGATATAAACTCAGATGAGGTATCTCAAAAGAAAGTATCTCCGTATCAGGTGTTCCTTTATATCGCACCAGAGGACCAATAGATAGACCTGCAGAGATAGGTTCAGAAGTACATATTTTCCATGGTTTTCTCAGATATCCTCTCATTATATTAGGAAGCGGGCAGGTAACAAGAAGCAGACAGGCATCTTCTCCCTCCTGAGTACGAGACTCCTGGGTTTTTGGTTCTTAAAAGAGGAAGGAGAGTGGAAATTTGGCACACATGGATGCTGCAGCTAGGATGAAGTTCAGTATGCACAGCCACAGACACTATCAAAATATGGGATGTACGTAGTTTTTGAGAGATATGAGGAAGCTGATATGTATATTATGTACATAAAAGTAGGGACAAATGATGCTTCTGCCCCCAGTGGAAATTACACTAGAAACTTCAGTTTCATATTTACTTGAGTGTACATCATTAACTCTATAATCAACTAAAAGTAACAACAGTATGTATACGTTATTAGATAGCAACATATGCCAGAAGAGATTTTGCAGGCAGTTGATGAATAGCCAGAGAATACAAAAATCCCAGGCACTATTTATGATCCTCAAACAGTGGAATAGAAATGCTGTAAGAATGAATCTTGAACTCTGAGATTTCTGGTTTCTTGGCTATACAATACTAGGAAATTTTAGAGCATTTTATGAACAAAAAGTCTGTATGTAACCTTTCAAAAATTATAATAACAGATTATTCTCTCAAAAATAGCCCAAATTCTATCTCTGTCTTTTTGCATTTTATAATTTTGAGTTTTTAATTCAACAGTGCCATATGACATCAAACCACTGAGTATTTGAAATGCTATGCATATCAAAATGAAACTGACATTTCTACATTTGAAAATAGCGCACTAGGAGCAGGATAAAAAACAAATATTTTCATCAGTTTTTCTCAGAATCAGTTGAAAATTGATAGTTCTAATTTTATTCCAGTCTTATGCTTTAGAGTTTATCATGAACAGTGTATTTGTGCATTGATGTGTAGGATTGCAATGCTGTTATTATTAGTTATCTTCTCTAGCCTTTCCTCCATCTGCAGATTTTATTAGGAGCAAATTTTTATTCACTTCATTGGTGAAAGTACTGAATGACTTCAGGATTTGTATTTAGATTTGCAGATAAGCTCTACCAGAAATGCTCTGGTTTGTTTTTAAGTCTTTCAGTCAGGCAGTTCTTGTTCTATTTCAGTAAGCTTTACAGGTATTATATTGTATTAATTTCCTGTCAGATTACTTTACAGTACTAACTCAAATGCTATACAAATGCTATTGCATCTGTTCAATTTTATCAACTAAACCAGAAATTTCAATCAACAGAGCCATGTAATCACAAAAAAGAGAATGTGTAAGTTACTGAATGCCATTTTTGTAAACATGGCTGATACTGTGTATATATACAATGCAAGTATATTGTTTTATACTTACAGTTTTTGAACACTGACTCCCATGCTAGTGTTTCCATATTTTCCATGGTATTTACTTCAGTCTGAAAGATTGCTTCCATCCCTTCTAATTATTTTAATTGTTTTTACTGTTTTTTGAAAAAATATTTTTTATTTTAATGCAATATTAGCAGGCATCTAGGCATCTGAAATTTCCTTGTAGCACTGGTAACAGAGATCTTTAATACTTTAATACATTCTTGTAAGTCCTTTGGTCATTGATACTTTGGGCTTCTTGATTATAAAGTACCATTCCTAAGTAAATGTTTTCTAACACTTCCTCCTGTATTTTACTTAGTTGACATAATCATAATATCAAACTTCTTCCAAATTACAGTACAAATACATTTAATGAATGCCCATTAGTGTTATACCTCATCTCTAAAAATTCCAGTTTATATGAAAAAGTCTTTTTTCTCCTGAAATAATTTTAAAGATTTATCTTATTTTCCTTTTATATTGTCAGCCTTATGTTTTTTCTAATGTCTTATCAGTAAACTTCAACTTGGTATCTATTGCTACTGATAGTTTTCTCTTTCTACTTTTTTTTTTACATGTTAACATGTATAAAAAAAAATTACTTTGAAAATGGTGTGCTTGCATCAAAGTTGAAGCCATAGCCAAAGCAACTTGTTTTGTGTTGTACTCATTATTTTGGCCTTCCACTGTCTCATTTCATGGAACTTCCAACTGAATCATTTTTCATTGATTTTCTTCCTTGTAGTCATTTCATGCATAATTTACAGCACCTTACGAAAGTTGTCACTAGTAAAAACCAAGCACCTGAAAGCATGGAACAAGCAGACTTCCTTCCTCTTATTAACACTGCCCAGCACAATGTATTTTCTCTGTCAGACTATGGGGGTAAAGCTGTATCCTGTCATGTTTCTCAAGCAAGTTTATGATAGCTGTTTCCCAGGCAACCACCAACCTCCATGATTTTGAGGGCCAAAAATAGTAGAGCTGGATACATTTCTCCTTTTTTTTTTTAAAAAAAAAAAGTTAAACGTTTCTTTATTACCATGTACATAAAACTTTCAGTGTATATCTCCCTTACTTATGAAAATATAGGTTTCCTTTTCTTATTTACACACATTATTAACAAGCTTTTTAAAAGGAAATCATGCAATTTTCTGATCTGATACTATTTAAAAGATTTCTACCTAAGCATTATCACATCCATTTGGATGTATCTAAAATCTATGCTTCTGATTTACCACTAATGGTAAAAGAAATAGGTGTAGAGTGTTGAATATGTGGAATGCTTTCCTCTGTCTATTCCTCTTTTACATAGTCTACTTTTCTGAATACATAATAGCCAGTTATATTAACATTCAAGTCATGAATCATCATATCAAGTCTCGGGAATGCCAGTTATGTCAAATTCCTTTTCCACAATGAGAATTTCCAGTTCCTTTTAGTTGTTATGGAGTCTCAGAGGACTGGCATGCAAGTGACTGGAAAATGTATTTGCATTTTTTGTCAGATCAGTTCAGTTTAGTCATGAGGGTAGATATTTAAATCTCGTTCAGTGATAACCAAACTAGTTGTAAGTGAACTAGCTTAGGTATCAGCAGTCAAGTTGAAACAGCATAGAATTCAGCTTAGGCTAATATACTCACATATTGAGAGCTCTCCTGAAATTAGGATTGCATCCTGTTTGCTGCCTTATTTCACAGTACTAATTATTTAGTGTCCTCCCAGCTGCTTGACCCATTCTGTTTCTGTGGTTTCTCAAAAAAAAAACAAGACCCATAATCTTGAACCTTCTGCTTCATGCCAATTTCACTATCAACAATAAAGTCTTTGTATTTTCACTAACAGGCAAAAATCTTTCAGAATGTGAAATATCCATCCTCTTCCATCAAGACATCTTCTTCAAAGACATTTCAATTACTGGTAGTTCAGACCAGTTCAGAAACTTTTGGAGACAATGAAGATTCCCAGGACTGATGGGTCACTGAGTGAAAGAGACTAGGGTTTATGAGACAATGCACTAATGCACAGATGTGCATTGATATTTGAAAATCATGCACTAACCTTTTTAAAAATGTGCATGTTGTTAAAAATGAAATATCTGGTCTCCCCTTCTTAGGCTTTCTCTTGAAATGCATCACTTTTTTTTTTTTTAAACAATCTGTTTAACTGGTTCACGATCATTCCAAACCTGAATGCCAGATGGCACTTGCCCTCAGGCCAAACATGCCTTCTATGTCTTGATACTTCTTCCATTTTAATGTGCTTTTTGAGACAATGATGACTGCAAAAGCTACAGCAGCAAAGAAGTCAGTGCATTTTTCAAAGCTCCTCAGATCCTGTAGTTTACTCTTTGCTTTCCACTACTGTTATTGAGTTCCACATTGAGTAGATCAATGTATCCCTCTCATGCCAATCCTTTCCACTGTTCGTTCACGTCTCATTAGTAAGCTGAGAAAGGCAGTGAATTTTACTTATTAGTGTAGCTCAAATAATTATCAACCTGCTCAGATGCTGAGAATAAGAAACAACATAAAATGTACTCTCCTAGTCTGAAAGTAAGCTGTAAAAAAAAATCCTATCTTATATGTTTTGTTTACTTATGCAGTTAAGACCATACAAGATAGCACAATGAAGCTAATTTCAAACTGAACTTGATGTTCTGCACTCAAGTAACTATTTTATTAGTATTGTATATTTCTGAAAATTTCAGTATCTTTCTACCAACCTTCCAAGACTACACAGTAAATCTTACAGATTAGATTATTTTTCAGGCAGAGTTGAGAATTTCAGCTGCATTTGTTCTTGCATTGTCTGCAGTACCCGGTCTGAAGACAGTCCATGGTCACTACTGTATTTCCAATCAATGCCATCCTGTCTTTCCCTCCCTAGCAGTCTGATCCAAAGTTCATTTAAAATGGCTAAGGGGTTGTAATCAGCTTCAGTGGGCTTTTATCATCCCTAGCCTGTCTCTATGAGGTTTTCACTAAGCGATGTTGTTACTAATACAAAGGCATTCCTTGGAAACAAAACAGGAAATATCTGCGATCAAATACTACAAGGCCTTATCTGAAAGGTTCATACAGAGTATTTTCAGTAAAGAGGTTGCTGTCATTCTGAAGACCTACCAGTTCACTATATAAGAGAGTAAAGGAAATGAATTAGCTTAATTTTTGTACTGTACTTTATATTAATTTAAAACCACACTGTCTGTACTTTTTATTCCTGTGCATAGAAGAAGTAAAGAATTTTGAAGGTTGGTGATTGCTCATTTTATGCATTGTCTACTGCTTTTCTGAGTTCCAGAAAACCACAGTGAAAAAATATTCTTGAAATAAAACTCAATCACAAGGAAGTATTGGAATGTCTTGGCTTGTCCTCTTTAAAGCTAGATCCAAGGCTTTAGGTACCTTGCATGACTCAGCTGACCATGGTGAGTTTGGGTCTGTATTTTTCTTGACTAAATTTGATTGGCTACTAGGGGCATTTTTTTTCTCCAAGTGTTTAGGGCTTTTTTCAAATACCTGAAGCTGCATGTTTTAACTGTACTACTGTCTTTACAGCCCTAAAAGTTCTCATATATTACATTCTGCAGTCAAAGCAGCTCTGATAGATTCCCTCTGCAGGGAACTTTATCTCTGACATATGCCAAATTATGCAGAATCTCATTCGTCTAATTGCATATCATGTACAGTGACTTTTAAAGAGTATTTTTAGGCCCTGAGACTGATACTAACCTTTAAAAAGTGCTCAATCAATTTCTTGGGCATCCTCCTATCATCTATTTGTACGTATGTTAAGTTAGTGGGGGAAAAAAAAGGCTTGAATCATTACTTCCGACACAAGCACAGAGAATGGTTTGTTTTACACAAATTCAGTGGATTCTTGTACTGCAAAATATTAACTTGTAGGACAACGTTTTGCATGGGTATTCAGATTAATACATTGCTTTTTTAATCTGTAAGAATTGCTGAAATATACATTTAGTTTTAAAGGAATCTTCACTGGGATTAAAACAAGTACATAGTGGATATTGAAATTCAGTAGGACCTGAGTTCTTTACTCACAAAAGTGCCTATAAAAGTTTCTGTCAGTATCTTTCCTGTGCTTTTGGGATTTTTTTTTTCAAAATTCAGGAATTATTAATTCCTGAATTATATATATTGAAGAATTGAAGATTCTTCAATATATGACAAGGTATTTGTGTAATCTATACTTTTGGGAAAATGAAATAGGCATAGGTATTCTATTTGTATAATATTCATTGGAAGCTGATAAAATCCTAACCTTATTAACCAGATTAAATTGATTCTCTTTACAATATTATTTCAAGATTTGAATCATTCCTCTTCATACTTGAGGTTACTGATCAAGAAAGATTCCTTAATATCTGCGAGTCAATAATCATGGACTCCAGCATATTCATGAAGCCAAGAGAAGACTGTATGGAATCTGACTGCAAAACATTCAATTCCAGAAAAGAATGTGAAGACTCTGAATTTAAAATGGAAGAAAATTAGTTCTAAATGTATTGTTTATTACCTGTGCCCCAACCAGACCGAAATGAATATCTGCTGGAGTCTGTAAGAATCAGAATCTACGAATCTTGCACAGCTCAAGTAAGAATGTTTTGTCTACATTAATTTTTTCTAACTTTTGTGCATGATGATAAGTAGAACCGAGTTGTTGCTTTCTATTCCATCACTGGTGCTCATATTTTTTAATGCATGTTTAATAGGAATAGAAATATTACAAACTATTTGCAATTTGCTTTTGTTAATATTAATCCAAAAAATATTTGCCATTCTTATAATGAAACAAAACGCCTTTATTGTCCCCTGTGCTTACTTACAGAAGTGTACTGTTACTTATAGAATTATATAATAATTTGAGTTGGAAGGTACCCTTAAAGACTGTCCAGTCCAACTCCCCTGCAATGAACAGGGGCACCTGCCGCTCAGTCAAGCTACTCAGAGCTCCATACAGCCTGTCCTTGGATGTCTCCCAGGACAAGGCACTCACCACCTCTCTAGGCCGCCTGTTCCAGTGCCTCACAACCCTTATTGTTTTGGTAGAGGTGCAGTTTGGAGGGAAAAAAAGTCAATTTTCATGTAATTTCATAGATTATAAGTTAACTAAAATACTTTGCCTGAGTGCTTCAATAGTTTAGATACTGTAAAGAAAATGTTAACCTTTTTTCTTTTTTTTCCTGAAAAATTCCACATGGTTAACTAGATTCAAATAGCAAAAACGGTGATGTGAAATGTATGGAAACTTGGGATCATCCACCAATATGTAAGTTTTTCTTAAAGTACCCTTTAGGATTTCCCAGTGTTATCTGATTTGTAAGAAGTCCAGACTTGCACACCCATTTTAGTTTCACAGAAGCTGATTATTTGTTACGCTGCTTCCTGCAGACATACTATATTGTGTTTCAGGGATGCAAAGTGCATTTTTCAGAAATCTAAACATGAAGACCGTTTTTATGTGCTATTCATTTTAAGATGAATTTATTCTGACTGGAATACATTTAAGGTCATGATTTTACACTGACTAAAAAGAACAATCTCTGTGAAGTTCCCATGAAGGAGTAACTCCAAGGAAAAAATGTGACATGATCTGGTAACAAGTATCACTACGTATGACTACTGAACAGCTTTAAAAACATAAAGAATCATCAACTTTTAAACATCCCTAGATTCTCTCAGTTGCTCCATTTGGTTATGTGTAATATCTTAAGTTCTAAACCATCCCAAAAATAATGAGTAAGATCTTTTCCTTCCACTTCAAATAAAACAGTGGTAGGAAGTTTCTTAAATTCACCTTGCTACTTAACACTAGTAGTTTTTTCACTGTCTTTCTGAAATGCCATGTTTCACATCACAAACACTGAGTTGTTCTCTTATGACCATTAAAGTGTCTTATCTCTTAGCAGGTTCATAGATTTCAGTGTGACAACTACCTTACAGCGAGGTAAGATATACTAGGACACTATGTGTGTACAGTATCACAAGTAGAAACTTGAAAGGTTCTGTTACCACAGGATTTAGTATTTCAGAGTGTTGTGGATATCATTATGAAAATTTGTTTGCTAGTATACAATCTGATTCTGAGTGATGCTCCTCTTCTAGCTGCTCTTGAGTTCAATGAGTATTATTGCTATGTGTGTTCTGCTAAAGTAGTATTTAATATCTAACTAATCAAGATACGTGTCCAGAAGTGCTGGGGATTCAGACAGCTGACATTTTCTACTATAGGACAGATTTCTTTGTAAAATAATTTCATTTTGAAAAACATTTTAGTTGCCATATTAAAAGTGTAGTTCTTCAAAGGAGCCTGAACAACTCCAGAGCTTCTATATTGCAGAGCACCTCTCTGAATTTACTATAGTACTTCAGACATATGTTTGATTGAAAAGATTAATAGCTCTTTATTGGCTTGCTGTTTCTGAAGAAACATAATAGCATACATTTACATTGCAAGAGTTAATAAATGATGGTAAATTCCTTGGGGCATTATCAAACTCTGTGAATTTGTGTATCTGATCAAATATTTATTAGCTGCAGTCTCTTCCTACACTGATTTTTCCTTTCATTTGTTGCTTTAGGCATTACTGTGCAATACTAAGGTGATACTCATGGGCATATGCCCCCAGAAGAAAGACACTCATTATGAAATACCCAACTTCAAAACCACAAGCTGCCTGAACTTTATTTTTTTTCCTTTTAATAAACTGCTACAATGTTTAATTATCTTTTCTAGGTTGTTTCTTTGACCTATAATAAACTAACCAGAAACAAAATTTTATTATCTCAGCTGATTATAGACACTTAATTTCCATTGGTTATGCTGAACTTCTTATACTTATATTCAAGTTTACTGTTGTGTATTTGCTGTATACAGCAAATGATTACTGTGGAAAGTGATTGGACATCAGTGTTTACTGTGTTAGAGCTTTGCTCTGTATGATTTTCTCTTCTATAAACCTGTTATATGTGCAACAGATTCATTGCACTGAGCTAGCCTGAAATTTTGGAACCAGAAAATGTGTCAGTAACACTTGCAGGAGACTGATAGCTGAATGAAAATGAAATGCTAATGAAAAAGAAGGAAATGTATGCAAAATTCCTGGTGAATCTCAGTTTCAACACTGTGTCACCATTAAGACTTCTGGGTGTGATGCTTTGTTTTGCTGAATTTAACACAGACAAAGCAGACTGTGCTGCTGACCCAGCTACACGATGTTGTGACCATATTACAGGACTGGTGCATCTTTCATTTTCTCCCATGGCGAATTCTTCAGCATATTTGAATAAATAGCTTCCTGGTGGTGAGAGAAATAGCCTAGAGATAGTGTAAGCAGCCAGTCTACAAAATCCATTTCCGAGTTATATTTACTATGTCAAGTTAGATGGATTCATAGGATTATCTTCTTGTCTGCAGTTGCAAATGCTTTGCAGCTGGATGTTCCTCCTCTGAGTACTGCACAGCAAACTGTCAAGATCACATTTGTACTTTAGTCAAGATCTCTTTCTTAATTTGAAGACTAAAAGCATCTGTGTATCTAATTTGAAATATATTGAAAGAAAAATTATGTCATTTTCTCAGGAAAATATCACTGATTTGGGTTTTCTGCTTGTCTGGAGTGGCATGAGAATCTTTGGGGGAACCTATTTTCAATAGTCTCATAAGAAACAACATGAGGCACTACCTTCTCATTCTATTTTCATTAATGTCTCATAGATTTCCCATTTACCTCAGTAGATGTAGGTTGACATAGTCCATGGAGACATTGTATAAATAGTACTCTTTATAATATCCCATATTATCTAACATGTAGAGATCTTCAGAACTAAGTTATGTTGCCATACTGCAAAATGCAAACAAATGCACACAGACAGAATAACACTAAATTATGCATTTCATAAAGGCTCTCAGGAGAGTGCAAAGTCACAGACTTGTGAGATCCATACATTTATTTAGGTTCATACACTAGGTCAAGAAGTGCCTATGCTGAGCCCTAGGCATCCTTGGCAATTACATAAAAGCATAAGAAACATGAAGAATGAGCACCCTGCAGCAATCTCTGCCAGCCACATCACTGTGTATTGGACCTTGCGGCAACAGGAAATAAGAGAAACCAGAATTCTCTCATTCTCTTTCTCTCCAAGTATCCTTGCAAAGAGAAACTTGCAAGTAGGACCACATGAAGCATATATTATTGTTTGGTTGTTTCATTTATCACATCTTTGCACAAGGTAGGCGTCTCCCCCTCTGAGCAAATCTAAAGTTCTTTGAAATATGAGAAGTACTGTTTTCCAGTGATTTGCTACGTATGGTAACAGTGAACAAGAAAACACAAGTACTGACTAACGCATGGTTTTAGATTCAAAAATAATGTTTCATATGATATGCTATCTTTTTTTTCCTTGTAAAATCTATCAAGCACGCATATGGACAATATATATAGCTAGCATAAATGTAACAGCTCTAGTCTACAATATTAAACCTATCTGGAGAAGCCTACAATTGCTACTATAAAAACACTCATTCTTGTGTTGTTCCTTTAGCTTGGTCCTGGACACAGCTATAAATGGGACACCGTTTGGGTTTTAAGTTGTACTGTATGAAGGCAGCAATGTCAAGGTATTAAGTAGCAGTGTTGCAGATTCTGCTGAATTTTGAAATTCTTTAGTCTCACTAAAACCAGTGAAATCAGTGAAGTTTTGTCCGCAGTATTAGCCAGATATCTAGTGTTGATTGCTTGTTTTTTAAAGTCATTAAATGGATTGATCATATTTTTAAGTATCCTGATTTGGATTTTCTTTGGAAGAATGGTTCTCTCTTATCAGTTAACTAAAGTTCGAATTTTATACACAGCAGAATATTTTGTCCTAGGCATTGCTGAGCCTTTTCAATTGTTTATTCATTCATTTCACATTCTCAGAGTGGCATGAGGGAGCCACGTAATGTTTAATGTAAGTGTATGAGGTTGAGTCAAAAAGAAGCATATTTTTAGCTTTTTGATTCTAAAGGCAGTCAAGTTTGTGTTTTCATGTGCACTTGGAGAAGGATGACTGCTGTGCTTTGAAGATGTCTTATTAAGACGAAGATTACTCTCTTTTTTGTCTAAATACTGACCTGTTTTTGAAATTTACATAGAATTAGATTCACGGTTTTGAAAATTATCATCACCAGTTTAGAGCAATTAAGTGTAGAGATTTGTTACAAAAATATTAAGATTTAAGCATTTAGTGGGAATAGAAATATGAGTTTGAAAGAACCACAGGAAACAACAGGAAGGTTAAAAAAAACAAAGCCTATGTCAATAAAATAAATGAGCTGACTGATAGCATTTAAACCAATAAACATCAAGGAATTCTTTTTTTTGCAACAAGACTAGAAGGCTTCTGCTTCAGTAATGTCATACCAGAGATAAACTGTCACTGACAAATCTCTGATAACAGCAAAAATAGAAACATGGCTACAGCCCATTGCAGGGATCCATTCTTGTTATCCCAGGAAGAAGACAGACTACTCATAAAGATACCTAGAATGAGGATACAGTAAGAGTGGACCATAGCAAGACCTCAAAACAATGGAGATTGAAGTCATGAAGATACTGAGGTCGAAAACTATAACGTAACTATTTGACTTGTAAAAAGATTAAAATGTTACTCCAAAAAAAATATTGACAATGATCAAGGGAAACCACACAGACGCAGCAAAGTCTTATTACCAGCCACCATTTGTCCTGCATTCAAGGGATGCCAGACCACAAATACACACCCATTATTGTTCTTATGAGTATGGAAATGAGAGAATGTGAGAGTGAAACTCAAGAGAATGAGTGAATGACTAGAATAAATTTTGTTTAAAATGAATGTCACTTTTCTTTTCCATAAGGTTTTATGCTGTTATGTTAAATTCCTACAAAGGCAGGCACATTTGGATTCCAGAGACCTGTTCCTATTTTTTGAAGTTTATTATACTTTTATGTAAGCCAAATTTGATTCAGTTGTCTTTATTTTCTTTATTTCTGTGAAGATTTCAGAGTGTTTTGCTCACAAGACTGATGGATGATAGCTAGATATTTTTTTTCCACCTGTCTACGTTTGGCACTGTGTCTACAGGCAGAGAAAGATTTTCTAAGGTAGACATAGCAATTACGTATCTAACTTAGTGGAGGAATCTATAAGAACATACCTGTATTACAAAAATTGGTGAACACGTTCTTTCCTATGAGGAAAATGCAAAGAAATATATTTTGTTTTTATTTTGCAATATGAACCCACATTTCTAATGAATGCAGTGCTGTAACTTCTGCAAAAAAAAAAAAAATGTTTTCATATTGAAAGCCTAAATTTATCTAAGACAAAACATTAGGAAGAAAAGTCGCATTAGTGATTGTAAATGGTTAATATGGGGAAACACAAAGAGGATAAATCACTTTTATCAAGCATTGTTTACCACATTGATTTACAAGCATAAATATAGTACTCCTTGCTATTTTCAGGCTTATATCTCATCTTACATGTGCTTAACTATCTAAATGAAAGCACCAATTGCTATGCTATATTAATAGTAATGTGATAATATTTTGTATAGAGCTGTATTTTGATTATTCATTAATGTTTTAATTAATTTGAAACAATTTTTAATCTCATTTTACTTTCTCTTGGGGAGCATTTTTGAGAGAAATCAGTAATAAATTCCAGTTTGATGGGCCTTCCAAGGAAGAAAAAGGTGCTGGAGGGAGATAACAGAGTTCATTCATGTTTTCTTCTCAGATCACATTTTACTGAATCAGTGAAGACAAAAAAGGAAGGTGAGATACTGGATGGAACCTCTGGCTACTGCATTCCAAAATACAGGGTGACAGGTAATTTGGAAGGTACAGGAGTGACCGTTAACTTGCCATCCATCTCTCATTGGTTTAACAGAATCTCTTGAGTGATTGCTTTTCTCCCCATTCCTGGAAACAATCCTAGAAGAAAACTGCTCTCCAGAAGATTAAGATTGGTTCAGTATTATTTGCATTGTTCTGGCAGCAGAAAATGAATGGAGAGCTAAGAGATTATATCCTTGATTGACTGAAGTTTCACCCAGATGTGATCAACGTGTAACAGTTCCGGCAAACCCCTCTGCTGGTGAGATTAGAGAACAAGTTCTCAAACAGCTTTGTGTTAGAGCCTAGCCTAGTAAAAGATCAGGAGCGCGGGATGACTTACTTCATTTGAGTTCCTTTCCTACGCAGAATTTAGACCTAATATCCTTACCCTAAATCCCTAAATCTGTGGCACCAGCCACAGATCTGTAAAATTTTGATAATAATACTGGGCTGACAAAGGTCTGTCAAAGCAGTAACTTCTGTTCACTGTAGAAGCAAACTTTATGCATTACAGGTAAAATGGCTACAGTTGGTAGAGCAAGGTGTACAGATAGTTTCAAATAAAGATTGAGTTTTTGAGGATATTAAAGGTCTAGCAGAAATTAAGTTACGAAAACGTGCATAAAGCCTCAGTGTGGAATAATATACCAGATGTCCTGGTTCTTTGTATTTTTGTAGTATGGCTTTTTTGTTTGTTTGTTTTTTACATCGAGAGGTTCTTATGGTTTCTATTCAATTGCATTTTATTTTAATTACATAAATTCTACATTGGTGTTTCTGGTAGTCAGTTGAAAGATTTTTCCTTGGCAATGTATGGCTAACTGAGTAATTTTGGATGAGTCACACAACACAATGCAAGGCTGTGTAGCAGCAGCTTGAGCGTCACTTATATCCCAAAAAGAAGACATCATTATAACATACTGTCCCCAGCAAGCTAAGTACACTGAATAAAGCAGCACATAGTCATCATGATTATGCTATTTTTTTAAAACAGAGGCTACAGTGTGCAATTTATTTATACTTTAAATGCAGTACCATAGTTCACTCAGCCCAAATCTCTATTGTTAGGCATAATCTGAAGTCATTGTTGCCTGTTCTGGAATATTAAAACTTCTCTTTTGATGGAACATTAGACTGACTTTGTACAGAAGTAAATTATTCTTAAATCTTGCAGGATGACAGAGATTTGGTCCCAGTTTATTTAATCATGGTGAATTTTGCTTTGAAAAAAATCACTCCTGTAAAATTTGCTTGTAAGATTAGGGATATTGTGGCCTATCATCAGAGTTCAGACACTATCACCAAATTTTTCTCTTTGCTTAGAACAACATCTAGAATGCTAAAAGCTCACATTACACATATTGTTAAAGAAAATGTGTTTCTCTAATTAGGAACACAAGCATAGTAACCTCAAATAAAGGTCATATCCTTACAAGGAGACTTATAATGAGGGTTACAAGTACATATGCTGCTGAAAAACAACCTTCTGAACTGTGCTACACAGAGGTTGCTGGAACGATTCATAGGACTTTTGTTCACTTTTTTTTTTCTAATTAATTCAATGATGGGTGAAGTTTGTTATGACTTGCTTCTATTGCCCTGTGTGACATTTGCCACATAATTATCATCTTTCATTGTTTCAAAGAATCTCCGAACTATCTTCCATTACTGGTAAAATTATTTTAATTGTTAATGTACTTCATTACAATTGATTCTTAAAAATAAAAATAGATTGTAATGTCGTAGAACAGATTCCTAATGCCAAAAATTCAAATCTTTAATGAATCAACATTTCCCGAAGTGAAAAGCCTTATAAATTAAGGAGTTATAACTGGAGTTGCCTTGCAATATCAAATTAATTCCTTCAGGCGTTTAAGAGGCATTATGTTCTGATTGACAATTTTTATTGTCTTTAGGCAGAAATCTTTGTTTATGCGTATTTGAAATATATATATTTCTGGTTAATTTTTAGTTCTAAAAATTCTTGGATGTGGAAACTACTACTCTTAATGTTCTGTTTCCTAGTCATTGATACCTCATTCTTTCATCATTTCTAATTGTATTTTGTGAAATTAAACATATTCCCACTATAAAATGTAAATTCTTTTGCCTATTCTGAGTTTGATTTGATACATTGGATATATTTTTCTTTGAAAGTTTTCCCATAAGTTAGATAAGATCGAATTTGAGGGGAAAAAAAATGTTTCTTTGTGATGCTTTTCGTAGTGTATGTTTCTATAATATCATGCAGAACGGTGTGGATTTAAGCAGTATATTTTCCCTTAATTTTATTCCACATTTAGATGTTTCTTACAGAAGCACCTTAATTCTTCTCATTTGCAGTGATTTTGTTTATGCCCTTGGAAAAATACAGGAACTATGCCAATTAAAATGTAGTTTTCATATTGCTTCTTGGAGGAATTCTTGAAATTGTTCAGTGCATCATGTTAAAAGGTTTTAAAATTAAAATTAAATAAATATTTACTTTGTGAATTCACCTTATTACTTGATAATGCTTAAGTTTATGTATATTCGAACACAGATTTGGGTTCTGTAATGCTACTTGAATGACTTTTCAAATTTGCTAAGCTGTAATACCAGCACAGTTAGTTTTACTTATGAAAGTTTTAGTTCTTACTAGTTTCAGCTCCCAGTTTAATTCTAACTAAAGCTAACTGCTGTTTTCTCACTGCAGAGCCTATTAATTGTACATCTCTGCTGTCACTACAGATTCAGACAGATCTAAGATTGAAAGAATAACATCTGTCCAGTTCAAAATATATGGTACACTTACACAGGGAATACCTGATGTCTATGTTTTGGTGTTTGGAGATTGTGGACTAAATGGGAAGATCTTTGTGTTGCAGTCCAGGACTGCACAAGAACCATCAAATGGAGAGAACTCCAGAAGTCCTGTAGGATACTGTTCTCTGACATTTACAGCCCCAATTAACTTTGCCAAATCTTTAGTTCATACTGGTCATTTGTATACCCACCTGCAGAAAGAAGATCAAAGCTGTGGTAGACACAGGCTATCTTTGAGATTTCAGAGCCTACATGTCATATAAGTTCAAAGCAACCATATGACTGTAGCCAGCAGGGCACCGTGGTAACATGCAGCTTCCAGTAAAAAAGTGAGCTGCTGAGACTTAGTTCTGAAGTCGCTATGCAGCTTTTCAATGTGCAATGTATACATCACTATTTTTTTTTTAATAGGAGTTTAGGATATTGCCTATGGTATAAATGTTGCCATTGATAAGTTTCTTGATCCTTTTGCAGGGAATTACTGGTGTGTTGTTCAGCAAAGATTCAGCAAGGAAGTGTCCATTTTCCACATTAATTCAACGGAAGTATGTACAAGTTTGCCTAAAGTTTGAATAGAGCCATTTCATATTGCAATAAAAGCAATGAGCAGCAGTCATGCTGCTATTTACTGCATGTCACTTGAGAATGGGTTTAAAGCTTCTTTAGTTTCTTTAACTCGACCACTTGTGACTTTATCAGCATTCTATGTCAGTCAAATATTTTTGAAAATGAGAATATAGACTAATGGTAGATAATCTCTTCTAATCATATTTTTTTCTTTTCCCAGAAAAGACTTTGGCCAACTTCACCAATTGAATTTCATATGACTTTCTTCAAAAGCACTGCTTCAGAACATTTTTTTTTCTTTTTTCCATAATTCACTGTTATAATCATTATGGAATTGTCCTAAATTTGCAATAAGTCCTCCTCACTGTTTACAACATCATCAATGTTGAATTTCTGGGGAAGGAAGATTACCGTTTCGGTTTTTGCAAATAGTACAGAGAAATTAACAAGTCTGAAGACAGTAGTAAGAGAAGTAGGTGCCTAATATAAAGGCATAATAAATGGCAAAAAGATTAATAAAACTGTCAAACTTTATTAATTAGAAAGATGTCTTTTACATCATTGTTATGGGTTATGAATATCTTCTATACTTGCAGAACTAATGGCTAGGAGTCAGGCCTGGCTGGAAGGTATTCTGTATGGACAAGATTCTTTGAGAAAACCAATCAAGAATAGAAACTTCATTAAAATGACAGGCTTTTTTCATCAGTCCCCTTCACAGCTGTCTTATTCAAAGGGTACAAGAATGATAGCTGACCTTCTGGATATAAAAATGACATTTAAAAATATGAATAAAGTACAAATTAATCCAGTTATAAAAGGAAAATACACTATATCATTTCTTTGTCTTTGGTATTACTGTTCTGCAGTGATAACCTGTCCCAGCTGAAATCTGTAGGAATTCACTATTGATTTTAACTCAGCTAAATGTGCCATTTCCTGACATCCGAAAAAAAACAAAACAAAACAAAAAAAAAACCTGACTGAAGTGCTTAAAGTGTCTATTGTGAAGCTTTATTTTTGGAAGCTATGCAGATAGAGTTCCTAAAACATTCTAATCCAAAGCTAACATATCCTGAGCTTTTTGGTTTTTTTTGGTTTTTTTTTTTTGGTAATTGCTGTAAGTAGCTTTCCCACACCATAGTGGCTAGGATGTACACGTGGGAAACAGGAAGGACAGATCTGAATTTGTGCAGGCTGAGAACAAAAATGTGTTTTTTTATGGTTTTGAGCAGATAGCCTAATTGGTGAGTTGTTTTGAAAAAGTCAAGTATCATCAACCAGCTGAGTTTCTGGAAAAGTAAGCCCCAATTGATTAAGTGCTTGACTCAGAAATGGATCCCAATTTACAGAGCCAACCTGCATAGAGGTCCTTAATACGCTGCACTGACATCAATACCTCTGGTGGGGTTATAGGCTCATTGCTGTGATTGTGGTGTTTTATTGGTTGTAACTGGGCTCCACTCACCACAGGGTTGTTATAGGCCAGTCTACTGAATTTCTTGTTTCTCTTTAAGGGAATCTGTGTGCCTAAACATAACTCACTGGGTCATCATCTCAGAATCACCCATCTATGATTTTGCTGCTGCCTAAGTTAGAAATACTTTGTTCCTTTATTTTCATCCTAATACCTTTGCTTTAAGGAATTTAATTTGTTCACTCTTTACTACTACTTTCATTGCTCCCAAAAGATCTTTCAGGTACTGGTACTCTTGCAAATGATGGAAACAAGTGAAGTCAAACGTGAAAACTGTCGCCTCAAAGTAACAGTATTGTGACCTAACAGATGGAAGAATTAGGGGAAAAATTTACAAAGCAGTGAAAGGTGATCTTACATATCAGGTAAACAGTTTCTTGGATAACGTGTTAGCTGTATATAAATGAAATTTATACACTCGGTTGAAAAATAGATTTTTCCTTCATGTTAACATATAGAAGAACATTAATAATAATTAATGCTGATATCTCTACGTCTGTAGCCCTATGCCTACCTGTGAATGCTGGACAAGATTTACTTTCATGATATAAGAGTTGGAATATTCAGAGACATAATTAGAGCCTCTTAGAAAGTAGTATGATGTTACTTGTATACGTCAGATGAATCAGATCTTTCTTGAAATGTATGTATGTGGTTTGGAAGGGTAGGCAATTTTCTTTTTTCCTTTTTTTTTTTTTTTTTTTTCACTCTGTTTTCAAGAAGTCAGATTAAAAAAATACTTAATTTCCTAGCTCCTCTCCTTGCTATTTGGCCTCTTAAGGCATAGTGGCATATACACCAGACTATTTCCTTGTGGAAACTTCTGTAAAGATTTCTGCATTCTAATAAATAAAAGATTGAGTTTTCAGTGAAAGAAACTAAGGAAATATAATTATATTGCTTTAAAGCAACTAAGAAAGAGAATAAAATGCTAGAATAGTATTTAAGGCTTTTTTTT